>NDGN011366184.1:0-18279 GCA_002564285.1 Tympanoctomys barrerae | reverse complement strand
TTAAGAAAGAATTTCATTTGTGTATATTTTGGGAGTTGATTTGAAATTGCAGAAAAAATAACATGAAAACAGCTTTTGATAATGGCAAAAGAAGACACAGTTAAGGATAACAAAGTCATAAAATATGAACTTGTAAACCGTGACCTACAATAGCTGGAGGAATGAACTCCTGGTCTTCAGAATCCCTGGAGTGCAGAGGAGTGGCCCTGGCCTCAGGAGCGCAGCCTGATCAGTGAGCTAGCAGGGTACAGAAACGTTTAGAGCACCCTGAGAGTGGCTGTGCTGGTGAAGAGGGAGAAGTGGTGCGGCTCAGAGTGGCCCATTGGATATTTTTAAATGTAGGGTTCTTGTCTCTGTTTTTCATTGAATTACTTTAATCCAGAACAGTTCTTGATTCCTAGAGAAACTTAGTTATTGCTTATAAAAGAAAATAATAAATCTGAACTTATGATGGCATTAAAAATGAGTTATTTCACGTTTTACTCTACTTAAAAATAATTAAATTCTTTGCTTTTTCAAGATAAAGCAAGCCTTGTCATTTAGCCATAGGTGTCACAAAAGATTGTAAGATCAGTGTAACATTCTTAAATAAATTTGCTTATTTTGCTTTCTTCTTTCTTAAGCTTTTATATTCTAGACGTTGTGCTATCGCCACAAACCATTGTGGCAGAGGGTCTTTGACAATATCATGAAAATGGAAGTGAAAGTTCATAACCATGTCTTTGGCTGTGTACTTTTACATCCTTCTTCACATTGAATGTAATTTAATTTTACATGTATAAGAAATAAATTTGCAGGCTGGGAGATAGCTCACTGATCTAAGTACCTGCCTGACAAGCATAAGCACCCAAGTTCTATTCCCCGAGACATACCCTGTGCCAGCCCTGGAACCCCAGGTGTGCCAGGCTGGCCATTGAAACTGGGCATGGAGGTACATGCCTATAACCCCATCTCTGGGAGACTGAGACAGGAGGACCACTATGAGTCTGAGCTGTGTAGTGAGACCCTGTACCAAATATATAAATCAGTAAGATCAAAAAGAAATGAATATGCATTTAAAGCATATTGGATGAAGCTCCGAAACCCCACCCCCCAAAGCAAATACCCTTAAATACAGCATGTCTCCAGCTGGCTTTAAGTTCCTTGAACTCTGCTGCCGCATCCTGCTCATCTTTACAATAGGGCCTCACCGTTAATTGAAACACTGGCACAGAGGTCCCTTACTTGCCAGTTCATAAGGACAACACTTTAAATTCTGTCATATTTACTCTGAATGACTTTTACCTCTGAAATAGTTGTCATAATTTATATCTTGGGAAATATACAGTCTTGACTGAATATCCACTAGCTTAATTGATTGGTACACAGAGTGTATATGATTTCTCCCTTTGGCAAGTTTATACCCTGGAATGGAAAATAGAGTTTATCTCTTTACCTGTCCTTCATGTTCTTCCCCCATTATGAGCAACAGCCTGTGGACGCAACTCTATGAACCCCTTACAATGTATTTTGTTAAATTCTAGTTGCTGCATTTTTAACAAGTTCTCTGTGCACATTTAATGCTGCAGTGTCCCCTATAATCAAATTTGAAAGTCTCCTCAACCATCATCTAGATAAAGATTAAAGCAACCATCCCCTCTCTCATAGACACAGCACTGTTTTTAAGGTTTTACACTAGTGTGTTGTTCTGCTCACTTTGAATTTTTCTCCTTCTTAGCATTCACTTTACCAATGAGACCTTTAAGCACAAAAGTGTCATTTTTCAGGAACAATCCTTTCTCAAGACTCATTAGTAAGTCTGCACATAATAGCAGAGGTAAACAGCAGCATTCATATTTCTTTCACTCTATTCACATGACTAATTTGAAAATATTTATAGTTTAATGCAAATTTTATACCAATGAACATATTTCTCCTAGTACATATTCTCTATTATCCAAAGCATTATCATCATCTTTCTCCTGCAATTCAGCCTTCACCAGTCTTTTACAACCAGTATTATTCCCTACTTAAGTGTCATCACATTACTCCAACATCTCCCCAAAAAGCACTGCTTTTGATCATTTATTAATATTAATTCTTCAGGACATATCCATATCAGAAGTGACTCAAGAGGAGAAATAAGCAACAACTAGGTACCACAAACAGAAGTTGATGCAAGTTAGCTAGAGAATCATGTACTCACTTGCCTATACCAAAGTTCATGTACAGATTCTTGACATGATTTTTAAATAAATCTAGTATTTTTTTCAACCCACATCAGCAATATAAGTAAAATGAGGAAAACTGAGTAAAATGAAAGAACAGCTGAGAGGAAAGTTGAAGCCAGAAAGAAAACCAAGTAAAAACTGCTAATAGCAAATATGAAAACTGTTATTGGACCGTTGCTTCAAGGTGAAAGCTGACCCAAAAAGCACTTCAATGGGAGAACACAACTTACATAATCACTAGTCATGCTCATAGAAAATACATATCAACACAACAAGAAGCTGATTCATTTGTTTTTCCAATAATTCACAAGGTAAAAGATGTAGAACAGATTTTTGAAGCCCCTGACTCACCCTGAAAAGAAGACATGGGGAAGATAATAATTGATTTTGGTGGGCCTAACAACTGGAATGAAGATTTCACAATATTATATAGTGGACAATTCAAAGAATATTAAATGGCTCTTAGTAAAGTTTAAATGGTTTCAAGTACTCAGTGTCTGGCCTTTATGCTGACTTAGGTACCTCATCCTACTCCACCAAATTCGTGGTTGTTTTTTATGCAGACTTGAACAACAACCTCCTTGTATTCTTCCCACCCACTATATCAGCCCTCACCTGGACATTGGAGTAATCGTCAGGGATTCTCCTACATACGGACTGTTCTTTCCCTAAAAGAACTCTGGCTTCAGCTAGTAAACATAATCCCTTCATCATAAATCCACAAGAACATTGCGTATGTAAGTAGCTTGTCAGCATCGTGGTGACAAAATGCCTTGGAAAGTCAATTTAAGGGAATAAAATTATGTTGCCTTATAGTTCTACGTGGCTACTTGGCTCTATTATGTGAGTCTGTGGTGAAACATATTGCAGGGAGAAGACTGTGCTGTTCACCTCTTTCTGGCCAAGACACGGTAAGAAGACCCTGCATCCTAATCCTCCCTTCCAGAGCCCATGACCCATGAACTATTTATCCAATCTGGCCCCACCTGCTGCACATTATACCACTTTGCCAACAGCAGTATAATCTGAAGACCGTGACTTTTTCCCTCTGTGGCCTTTTTGGGGATATTTCAGATCTAAACAGCAATATTAGCACAGGATAGATATACTTTTTAAATATTTAAAATAGCTGGCCCACAGTTTCTGAAATTATCACTAGGCAAAAGTAAAGATGCTACTAAAATTGACACCAATTTATTACATAAACAATAAACAAAAAGTTGTATTGTTAAGGTGAGCTGGATAACTAGTCAACTATAACTGGACCTGTCCACAGGATCCAGACAGTCTCCATACTTTTATCCTGAAGGGTTTTTTCTGCTGTTAAGATACTGCCCTCTTCAGGAAAGTTGCTTTAAGTATCTACTCAGAAAAAGCACAGCCGGTTGTATTCAAATCTGCATGCATTTAATTTTCAGGATCAGGACATTTGTAAAATAAAGCATACACATACAAAGCTTTAGGAAAAGATAGAATTCTCAGATAAATTAGTAAGATTTTGCACTTTTTTTGAAGATTGAAATTGTATGATTTTTATTTTGTTATTACTATTTTTCTATGCAACTCAGACTCATAGTGATCCTCCTGTTTTCAGCCTCCCCAGCACTGGGATTACTGGTGTATACCACTACACCCAGACTCAGTGGCCAGTTTAGCCCACCTTGGGAGCAGGGCTGGTGTCGCATGTGGTTCCTGTGCTTGCCTAAGCTTGCCTAAGCAGGGGCTTTAGTCCACTGAGCTATCTTACTGTGCAAGGGCCTGAGTTCAATCTCCAGTTCTGGAAAAAAAAAAAGGCAATACTTTTGAGATTGAAAAGCCAGCTATCCTGATTTTTTTTCCTTAAAAGAGAGTAAAAAAATTTTTCCCCATGTATTTAGTACAAGGTCTACAAGGTCTCATTATAAAGATCCATCTCATAGTGATCATCCTGTTTTCAGCCTCCCAAGCACTGGGATTACAGGCATGTGCAACCAGGCCCAGTCTCAATTCCTGTCTCAGTGTGCACTGGGGTTGAGACTGGCATGGCAGGCTGGGGATTGATCCCCACTCCCTGCATTTGCCTAAGCAGTTGCTTTAGTCCTCTAAACTATCTGGATAACCTGAGAGTCAAAATTGTTTAGGCATATCACAAACTTCTGTACATTACATTTGGATTCTTGTGGGAAGAAAACAACCCTATAAATTGTCCGTTCATTTCTACACAATTACATGTTTGTTTGCTTTACATAAGAGTATATTGTATGCTATGTTAGTAATATAAACGTATTTATTTATTTATCTTTTGTGGAACCAGGGATTGATCTCCATCCCTTGCACTTGCCAGGGAAGCACTTATTCTACTGAGCCATCTCCCTGGCCCAAACTTATTTATTCTCGCCATAAGTTTTCTAATTATTTTATAAACAACCACATTTATAACCCATGAAGCCTTTGAACTGGAAATTGAAGAGATAATTTTTAGTAAAGCTTTCAAGTTGTAGACTCAGAAAGGTGAATCTTAATTGCTATAAGAAAAAAGTAAGTGAGTCTGGAAAACAAACTGTTTATGTGCCAGTAAAAAAAGACTGGCATGTCTCAAAATATGACACTGTAGTCATTTGGCATAAGTGAAATAAAAAGCTGAGGTTATGTCAGAAAATGTATTTGTAAGTGCAGGCAATAAAAATTTGCAAATTTTAGGAGAGAGTAGACATTACAAGTTTAACAAATCAGCAATATTAAATGTTTGTAGTAAAATTAATAAATTCTTTGGGACATATAAAATGAGTGAAAATTTTTAAAGAATAAAAGTGGTTAAAAAAAGAACATTAGAAGTGATACAAAATTTAATTGAAGTAATAGGAATTTGACAATTTCTTGAATTGCATGATGTTATCTTTGAATTCGTTTTTGAGGTTACCAGATATAAACCTTCAAATTGGTTTCAAAAAGTTATAAGCAATTAAAACAAAAAAAACCATTAACTGCTCCTTCCAGTAGACCACAGAAATCATCAGTACAATTATCCAAACTATCCTGCATATTTACATGAATACATCTTAATCTACAAGCTTGAGGAATCATTAAAGATTATAATATTATAAAATTAGAATAAATAGTGAATTGTGGAATATTACTCTTCACCAGCCACATACAATGAAGAGCACCAAATTTGGAATGCAAAATCTGGATTCAAGTAACATTTTCCTTAAGAATTTACCTAAGTGGTTTTGATTAATAAGATATATACGTTTTTGAAGCCAGACATTTGGCTTCAGAGGCTGGCTGACTGCCTTTCACTAACTCTTAATGAGCTGGGACATGTGGCCCATGGCTTCTGATTCTCTACCCACTCACAGAGAGGTGCTCTTTATTTCTCAGAAGTGTTGAGTGGATTAAGGCAGACAGCAGAGAGAGGCTCTGAATCATAATGCACAGCATAAGATAATGTTCAACGAGTGTCAGTTCTGTTTGTCTCTTCTTTCTCTTCACCCTTGGAAGCTGAGTTTGTCTATTAAGGAAAACGAAAATAAAATTAATGTAAATAAAGTTATGATAACAGTTTATTACTATTATAACTGACAAAATGATACAGATTTATATGAAAGTACTGCAAAACTGCAAAGCTATATCATCCTTTCTAACTCAAAACACATAATGACAGTTGTGTAACAATGAAAGAGGAATTTTTGTTTGCCAACTGTCACCTAAAATAAAGGTTATCGCAACCAAAATGCATTTCTAAAAACAGAAAGGAAAGATTTATAACTTCATCTTTAAACTATCCCATTCAGAATACTGGTCTGTTTTATGTATGTTGTATTCATCACATTGTTCTAAAAAGTTCATGAAAAGACTCCTATATAGTGGCAAATCCTCAGACAAGATCAGGTTTATTTATCTTCAGGAAATCTTGCAGTCCATTTTGGGATTTAAATAAATCTCTCACATGTCTGGTTATAGGACACAAAAGCAAAATAAGTTGTTTTGCTCCAGAGCTTGGCATTGCCTGTGCCCATTCAGGAAGATGCAGGCATTTCAGCCAGGAATAGAGACATCTAAAGACTTGGCCAATTGAGAAGATTTGCTTTCAAGATAGGGTGCAAATGACAAGGAGCTGGTGATGCTATTCAGGAGGGCTGAGTCCCACCTTGTGGACCTCCCTCTCATAGCTGGCAAAGAACCCTCAGGACGGGTATCCAGCTAGGCCCAGACAGTCTACTCCAGAAATAAGGTGGCAGCGAGAAAGGAGAAAAGATGGTTTCTATGATTTAATCTCAAAGCTGAAACACCAACTTATTCATAGTTTTTTTTTCTTCTAAAGCTTTATTTGTTGTACCAGAAGACTATAGAGAATGTAGATATCAGGAGATATTAATAATATAGCTAAAATTAATTTAATTTATTAATTAATAAATTTTAATTTATACAATATAATTATTTTAATTAATTCTAAAATTAATAATATAAAGATAATGATGTGAGAAATACTTCAAATCTAGATGTGGGTGTTGGTTACAGAAACATATTTACACAAAAAGTTCATCTATTTATGTATAATTTATTTTATTTTTGTTATTTTTGTGTATATGTTTTATTCTATGTGTGATATTCCTCATTTAGTACAAATTTCTATATATAAAACAAAGAAAACTATAAGAAGTACATTCATGTATATTTTACTGTATTTCTTAGATGATGAATCTTGGAATGATTTTATAATTATGTAGAAATTAAAACTAAAATCTTCATCATAGGCTGGAAAATCATATTTAGGACTCCATCTCTTCTAGTATTATCTCATTCTGCCATCCACTCTCCAATTTATTCTTTCATTTCTTTTTTAATGAACCAAGTCCTTAGTAATTCTGAAATCTGTAATGTTGTGTAGTACTTTGGTTTCATCTAGTGAATTAGTAAGGTAACTACTCATTTAGAGGATTGGTAATTGCAGGAAAAGAAATAGGCACCTGTGATGTTGTTATGATCTGTGTATATTTGTCCCTCCAAAGCCTCATGCAGTCATTGAGGTGCAGTTGTCAAGTTTGTGATTAAGTCATGATCCAAGACTGGTACTATGGGTGTGAGTGCGAACCCTCGCCTGGGACAGAGAGCCTGAATGTAACATAAGAGACACAGAGAGACAGACTTCCTCTCTGTAGCCATTTACTCTTGCCATTTGTTCTTGCTCTTTGCTCTTTGTCACCTCCATGAAGGGTTGCTCTCTGCCATGTGCCTCTCTTCCTTGGAACCAGCCAAGTATGGACTGAAACCTCCACTAACTGTGAGCTAAATAAAACTTTTCTTCCTTCATTTTGGGTGTTGGGTATTTGTCCCAGAAACAAGAGGAGAATAACCAAGACAGAATTTGGTATCAAAGAAATGGGATTCTTTGGTAATCTTGACCATGTGCATTGGAAGTGGCTTATGGGAAAAGATAGGAAAGACTCAGAAGTGTCCCCAACAAGAGAAGTGCAGGAACAGCTTTGGCTGTTCTGTATGGGACATTCTGGTCAGATCTCAGACCACAAGGCTGATAGAAATCCTACCTGTAAAAGCCAGGTTGGGGAGGTTTCTGTTGGGAAGAAGCACTGCGCTGGTTGCTGATCTGCAGATGACTTATGTTATGGCTTGGCAGAAAGTGTGTCTGCATTTTTTATTGTGTCCTGAGACTAAGATTAAGCATGCAGGACTGATTAATCTTTCAAAGGTAATTGCAAAGCAGTCAAATATTGAAGCAGTAGCACGGCTATTTTGGGGGACTTTTAGTCAGATTTATATTGAGAATCAAGAGCAAAGAGCCCAGCAGGATGGTTTAAAATGTGACTTTTGCAAGAAAGGAAGCTTCTATAAAGTTGTAAAATGCAAAGATAAAACTGAGAGGTTCTCCATTGCCAGAACAAAACCAGAAAGTGGAAAGGTTGGCCTGGGGGCATCACAGGAGGCAACAAGTCTCCATCCTTTGCAGCATCAGAATTGCAAGGGAAAGGGACTTTGCCTTGAGGGGAAAGCTGTAGAGCCCCATATTCCAGATTGGTAGCAAAAGCCACACCAAATTCCAGAATGGTGTTGGCATGGAGAATTTATTCCTTGAAATCAGGGTCAGAGTGCTCAGTAATCCAGGCACTCAACTTCTACAGCCAAGAACAAAGAAAGCCAGCCTACTGCTCCATCTGGTAGCAGACCTTGGCATCATCTACATGGTTTTTGTTTTAGGTGCATTCAGAATGTAGGAGTTCTCAGGTTAAAAAGGCTTCCATGTAGATTTCAGAAAAAGGCCTGGAAGGCCAGTCAGTGTGCTTCTGAGCGGGCAGTGTGTAAAGCAGTGAGTGAGAAGCCTATTCCATGGAAACCCCAGAAGTTTAGAAAAGCCAGGAATGTGTGTCGTCTAAGAGAAGCTTCAAGAAGGAAGCGAAGCAGGCCTGAGACAGAAGCCATGGGTCCTAACACCAAGGAATGCCACAGGGGTGAAGCCATGTAAGGCCTTTGGAGCTCACAACTCATCACACATTGCTTCAGATGTTCCACTTGGAACTATAGGTTGCCCTGATGGATTTTGGACTTGTGGCTGATCCCAGTGCTTTGTATTGCCCTGTTGTGTGTACCTTTTGGAATAGAAATGTTTTCCTCTTGCCACTGAAATTGGATGTATTTAACTTTTCTTTTGTACAGGACTCACAGCTAAGAGTTTGGCTTAGATCTTGGAAGAGAGGTAGGATTTGGACTTTCTAGCAATGCTGAAACTATTGGGACTTTAGCAACTCTTAGAGATTGACTAAAATGTCTTTTGTACAAAGGGATATGTGTGAGTCTTTGTGAGTGCAGGGGTCAAATGTTATGGTTTGTGTGTATTTGTCACCCCAAAGTCTCATGCAGTCATTGAGGTGCAGTTCCAGAGTTTGTGATTAACTCATGATTCAAGGCTGGGATCATGCGTCTGAGTACTGATGGAATTATAGGTTTGAGTATTGCTAGGATTATGGGTGTGAGTACTATACCCAGCCTGGGGCAGACAGACTTAATGTAGCATAAGAGAGACAGAGAGGCAGACTTATTCCCTGTTGTTATTGCCATTGCTGCTTCTGCAACTTGCTCTTCTTCTTTGCTCTTTGCCACCTCCATGAAAGCTTGCTGTCTGCCATGTGCCAATCTGCCTTGGAGCCAGCTGAGTATGGACTGAAACCCCCACTAGCTGTGAGCTATATAAACCTTTTCTGAGACAGATGTCTTTGTTAATAAAAGTTGTATTTCAAGAAGATAACATACACCAAAAGTATATTAGAAGCAATTTTTAAATTAATAATATAAAGATAATGATGTATACATATCAAATATAGGTTGAGTGATAGGTTTAAAGAACGTAGCTTTGTAACTAGAATGATAAAAACAGTAAACAAGTATAACCATTAAACACTAACAGTATTAGGTTATAAATGCATAAGTAACTAGATATGTTGCAAGTAGCTGAGGTGCCATTCCACAGATTACTTGCTGATTTCTAAAGTAAAATATATAATCTCATACTGAAAAGATTTTCCCAGTTCTATATTAACCCCAATTCAGGCATAAACCAACTCATACTAAGAAAATGCATATTTGTAACACATTCTTTCCCTTTTTACATGGCACCATATGAAATAGATACTATTATCTGTAGCATGGACATTATGAAGCATTGGAATAAAGTTCAAACTTACAATAGTACAAGAGAAAGGAAAATAAGTTAGAACACACTGTCAGGAGATAATTTGGACATATACAAAATGTAGACTATCTCCCATGTGAGTTGGTACTAACTTTTTAGTATTACAGTCACACACACACCCATACACACAAACACAAGAGCACACAGAAAAGCAGGGTTAGGTGGAGTGAAGGAGAAAGAATACAGATTAAGAGATGAGAATGCAACACAATGTTTAGATATGATAGTTAGAAAAGAAATCTTTACTAGTTGGGGAACAATTTAATATTGGATATGTCAGGAAATTACATAGTAGTAGGGAAATTTTGATATAATTTTAGTAAAAACAGTAATTTCAATTTAAGGAAAAAAGTGATCTTTTATTTTGCAAATGCCTGTCAAAATGTTTAGGTGTAAAATGTCAATGTGTATAATTCACCTTTAAAGTTTACCAACAATGGTTGACATAATTATGGCAAAAATATTTAAAAATTTAGCTTTAATTTTTAAAATTATTTTATCAGGTATATTTGTATCTTCCTACACCTTAGCAGATTACATATGATGGATGAAAACATTTTCAGATATTTTCATAACATCTATCATAATAGTAAATTTTCATTTATTTAATATTTATATCTATTACTAGGTTATAGCTTCATAGCAAATTCTAATTCTATTATATGTGCTGCTGAAGTAAACACCATAATTATTTCCATGTTCTTTTATTAAACATTTTATTAAAATGTTCACTATTTGATAAAGAAAGAAGACACATGGACAATTCTCAATTATTTGATCATTTGCTTTCTTTTTTATGTTTTTCTCTATTTGTTGGGCAATCTGTCTTCCTAATTCCAATCCTACCAGCAAAAAGTGATGTCTCTAATTTCTAGTATCATCCCATGAAGCATATCACCAATCAAAGTAATTCTTCATCACTATAGGATAATTACTGTCATAACAAAAGTAATGTGCTCAATCTGTATGTAACTAGTCATCTATATTTGATTCACCCAATTCCTAAAATCAGAGACTTTCTTTTAATCTCTTTCTGCTTCATAGTTTATTACTTTTATGGCTAAAATAAAATACCTTTTCACTGAGGCTCATGTTTTAAATATACCTCTTATTGTACTGCTTTTAAAAAGTTCCAGTGTTCTTTAGAGATAAAATATGAGGATTTTTGGGCAATTGTGGAAATATTTCGTAATGTTATGGAGCACAATAGGATTAGGCAAACTGGATCTTTCATCCCTGTTGCTCAGTACCAGTCTGGGCAGGTGCCAGGAAGTGAGGCACTAGGTAGGAGGCAGGGCGCTACTCAGGGAGCAGCAGTGTGCCAAGCCTCTTGGGGTCAAGGGCAGGAGTAGGTTGAAGCCAAATTAAATCTTGTGACTCTGCTTGTCTCAGAGGCTTTGTTATCCAGAGACACCTGTAGAAAATTGGGAAATCATTGAGCCCAGGAATTCAAAAGCACATGAGATGAAAGAATATTCAGCAAAAGGACCAGCACAGACCACAGACCTAGATGCACACAGAGTCACTGTAGTACTTGTGTGGGTTTGGTGGGGGAAGGTATGCTCTTCTGGTGACTGTTGGCATCCATTGCTAGTACTTTGCGTCTTTTGCACTGCGTGTGTGTGTGTGTGTGTGTGTGTGTGTGTGTGCACGCGCGGGCATGTTTGTGTTTAAAGCCTCTACCACCCAACTTCAGCCTCCCATCTACCATTAGAACCACATATAGGGAAGGAAATGAGGCAGAAGAGGGCAAAATAGGTTTGCCAAATTTCAAAACCACTGGACTTTCATAAAACAAGTGAGAAAAGAGTCAAGACATACTTCTCCAGCCCTTGTATGGTAGGGACATCAGCAAGCCCTGCCTACCTGCCAACAGACACTGTCTTGTGAGGCCAACAAGGTCTGCAGGACCACCTCATGCGAGTTGAGTGTGACTTTCAGGGTGTTGTCCATGGTATTTATAAGCTTAAATTAGGGCCTTATAAAGAGAAGAGAAGCATCTTCTTCAAGTTACCCTTGCTTTTTTTCTTAAAAGGGACAGTAAAGCTATCAGTGTTTAGTCATGAAAACACTGCATAATTTGTGCATTGTGTGCTTGTGTGCACATAACTTTGTGCACTTTTGCAAAATATTCCCATTTTATTATTTAATTTTCTCAGGAACTTATGATTTCTTTTCTTTTTCTCTTTCTGTATTTTAGAGAAGGGTCTACGGGGTATTCAGGGTCTCACTACTAGATCGGACTTGTAGTGATCTACCTGTTTACAGCCTCCCAAGATCTGGAGTTACAGGAACATGCCACCATGCCTAGTCTCAATTGCCATCTCAGCCCACCCCAGGAATGGGATCAACCGCCCCCTGTCCCTGCTTGCAAGCACTTTAATCCACTGAGCTATTTGGCCAACCCAGGAACTTATGATTTCTCAGCTGAGTTTTCTTATTTTTCTCTTCCCCTTAATCTTAAAGACATCCATTCCACAAATCAGAAATAGTTTCTTAGAAGCATTAGGCAACTATCGTACTTTTGGCAGATTTTGTACATGTTTACATGGTTACTCCTGAACATGAAAATCCAGAGAGAAGCAAAGGTTAGAACACGAGCCAGAGCATTACATAGGGTGGTTGCCACATGAATGCTAACAATGACTGGAACTAACCCGTAACCAGAATATGACCCCTCTCAGTGCTGAGGTTCTCTTCAGATTGTCCAAGTAGTCACCTATTAGAATCAGCAGTCACTTGGCATATGAGTGTTCACAGACACCAAATACATTATATGGCAGGCAATTTGCAAATGAAAACATGGGAGGTACTGACTTTTCTTGACAAATTTGTGACTTAAAAGTCCTAATAATAAGACTAAGATTTTTGTACTAGCATTCAACATGTTGTTATAAATATTGGTTTCTAAACTTAGTGGTCTGCATTTAATGCCCACTGTTTACTTAAGAAAAGTATTAGATTGTAGGTTAGAATTTGCTGTCTTTAAAATTCTGGCATAAGTTCATCCTTACTAACATAGCTTTTGGTAATTGCTAGTTGGTACAAAATAAAACCTTTATGTAGTATATGGTGGTTGCAAAGTACTCTCTTGTACAGTCTGTGATTCAAATTTATTTATTTATTTATTTATTTATTTGGTACAGGGTCTTGCTACTCAGCTCAGACTCATAGTGATCCCCCTGTCTCAGCCTCCCCAGCGCTGAGCTTACTAGTGTGCACCACCAAGCTCAGTTTTGGTGGCTGGCTCAGAGCTCCAGGAGGTAGGACCAGCATGGCAGGTGGTGCAGGGGATCCAACCCAGGTCCTTATATTTGCTAGGTAGGCACTAAGACCACCAAATTATCTCCTCAGCTTGATTTGCATTTTAGAAAATATATTCAAGGACAATATTGTTATTGTTAGATTCTTCTAATACTCTACAGATAAAGTAAATACGTAAATGTGTCCCAAAGCATCCTAGAATCATTTTGATGTGTAGGGCACCAGGCCTCACCCTTCACACTGACATAAATCTGTGCCCACAAGAGCATCCATAAGTAGTGTTTAAATTCTTAGAAACTACATTTCAGTGTTTAAAGGAAACATACGTAATCAACCTATGCTTGAATCTCCTTCCTTAAATGTTAAAACAGTAGAAAACAAAAAGAGATGAATTACTAAAATTTTGTAAGAGATTTACTTCTCCAGCTTTAGTAAAAATATAACTCTTAAATATTATTTAGCAGATGAAAAATAATCTTCTTTCAGATATCCTTAAAGGGTATTCCAAGTTATTGTATAACTATAAATACTTAGATATCTCCTGGAAGAAAATTGCTTTACCCATCTTTCTTAAGAGAAGAAAATGCAGAATTTTAGAATACAGGGTCTTGGCTCCTCCAGTGCATAGTATAGTGTGCAAGGGGCTGTGTGCAGCCACTGCCGAGCCCACGAACAGGATCAAGAAGGAGAGACACGTGAATGAGGCACGCACTTCATAGCACTCCGAGTATGACAGTTTCTCTTGTCAAGAAAATTATAATTCCAACTTTACCTGGAGGGAATGAGGTTGTTTCATTGTCTCCTTTGATATTTTCAATAGTAAATTCTCAGAAAAAAAAATACTGAGGCATATACCAAAATTGGTGTAATAATTTATTTCTACAAATTTTGCAAAATAAAAGCTTCCCTATTAAAAACAATGAAGATTAAAGGGAGCATTATTTGCCTGGTATCTTTCACTGTGTCTGAACTCATGGGAATTAGGAAAACATGTTCTCTTTTCCACAAAGACCGCCCCAAATCCACACACTGAGAACTGTACCCTGAACTCTACCTTCTGGTTCTTGTTGATTTTTAGAAAACTGTGGGAGTGCTTAAGAGAAAGTGTTTTAACTAGATAAACTTTGCTTTTATGTACAGTATTATAAGTTAATAGCAATACTGAAGGACTTCAAGGAGAATTAGAACTGTGACAGAATCATAGATACCATGGTATAACTGTTAGAAAGCTTATTTTTATTCATACCTGAGGAAAATACAACTAAGAGCAACCAGAAGACAATGCTCATATAAAATCTGTTTATGTGACTACATCGAGGAGCTTCTGAAGAAACCAGCATTGGAAATGCCCAGATCTCTGAGAAAAAAAAAAATCCTTCAAAAATGTGAGCGGATACATTGTGAGCAGCTGCCTTGCTCAGGAGACCTGCTAATGCAGGCCATAGAGCCTGATTCAGATAAGATAATCTCCAGCAACCTTTCAATGTTAAACATGAGCATGTCCTGTATCTTTATGCATTCTAAGTTCAACATTGCCTTCTCCAATGCCTTCCTTTGGGTCAACATTTGAACATGTTCAGTTTTGCAAGTGTCTTTATTTACCAGATGAGATTTAAAAAAACACAGTGAAAGCCACTGTTTAGGACCCAATTACTGGAAAGGTAGGCTTCTAAAAAACATCCTCCTTATTCATGAGATCTGGCAGTGGGTCACTTCTGGCTGTCCCCAAAAGTCAGAATGAGTATAAATAGTAAACATTTTGGGTTGATTCAGGATGTTGAGTGGCCAGAATAATGCTACTGAAGATACTCAGGAAAGAGGACTTTCAGAATGGCTTCCAAAAGTAGCAAGAACTACAGGGCAAGCACGTTCAAAGTGAAAGGAAGGAAAGAACTTACAGGGGAATCAATGGCAGAATGAGTTTTACTCTAATACAATTTTTTTATAATTTAAACATTCATTGTAATTGTCAGTCACACTTCATGAGTCCCATCCTGAATAGTAGTGGAGGAGAGCAGCTGTCCTTACTACATGCTGTCCGCATTCCTCCCTTCTCTTCTTCATTCACTTCTACAGCTACACCACCAAATGACTCACTGGAAACAGATGCCAATAATGTCAACGTTCCTAATAGCAAGCATTTTCAGTCTTTATTTAGACGCTTTCCTTATCATTTGACTTTTACAACTTATTCTTCTTTTCTGTTTTGTTTTTTTGTATGCCACACTTATTTCTGGTATACATTTGAACTACTAAAATGCTCTTCAAACTCAGAATCTCCAATTAACCTTATATACTTCTTCACCAAACCCAGCACTAGATATTTACTGTGACATGTCCACCACAACCTTTCCCTTTTATTATTAGTTTTTCAATCCCAATCGCTAAAATCTTTCCCCAAAATAACACTAATCCTTTTTCTTTGCACTACCTCTAGTTCTTTCTGTTACCATTTTTACTTTGCCCAGGGTAGTAATCTGCTAACTTCCTTTGCACATCCACTCTTTAGTCCACCAGTCCCTTACCCACTGGGGCCCTTGCTTTGGAATGGTATAATCATACCATGCCCCTGTTGACACACTTCAATCACTCTCTATAGCTTTAAGGATAAAAGCTAACTACTTTGAATTGCTCAGGTACAATGGAATGTGATTCTTCTTCTTTTCCTCTATTCCAGATCAATTGTCTTAATTTCAGTTCCTTCAATGAGCCATGCTGCCTTCTGCCTTAGAACTTTTGATCATATTATTCCTTATTATAATGCTTTTTCAAAATCCTGTGTTGGTTGAGAAAAGTAACACTCACTCGGTTTTTAATATTTATTCAAATATTATCTTAGGAAAGCTTTGCCAGACACTATTTGACTGGACTTTAATTCTTACAGTCTAAATTTCTGTGTTTGTCTGATGGGAAATACATATTGGTAATTGACTATTTCCTACCCAATGTAAATTCTCTAACAATTAGACAACTAATTCCATGAGATGAAAACCATGTCTGTTTAATTTTCATTGTACCATAAATACAAAGTTAGTGGATACCTTCAGCCATACTCTCGGGACCCCTCTGAACACCTCCAGAACAAGCCTAGGCCCAGCGTGTGAGTGAGAACTTCCACCTCACTCTCATGACCCCTCTACATGCAGCACAAACCCAGACCCAGCATTTATGGGAGAGCTTGTGCTCTCCTCTTTGTCTGCTGTGTCTCCCCTCCAGACACAGCCCAGGCCCCACTTATGAGTTAGTCCTTCTGTCCTGCTCTTTGGACCCCTACAGAACCATTCCAGGCCTAGCATACAGGCCTGGTGAGAAACTCTGCAGCTGAAGTCCCTTCAGACAGGCTAGGGGCAAGAACCACTCAGCTAATCCAGGAGCAGCACACACTGCCAGAAGTGCTCAGCAGGTTCACTTCTATGGGCTACAACAGGAAGAAGCTGAGCACAGCAGTCAGACCCATGACAGAAATCACTGGATGAATTCAAACTTCATAGATCTGCACCCAGTAAGGTGAGACACTTTGCTAGACCCATAACTATAAAAGCATCCTCCCTCTTTCTCTCTTCACTGAGAGAGGGGGCAAAGGTAATTGGGATGAACTAGTCTGCCCGGAAAACAACAGGTACATCAAGGGGAGGTGATCAGACAGAACTTAGCAGAACTAACTTAATTACAAATTCACAATTTAATATCTGCTTAACTACACAGACATATGATTTCTCTTACTGTTTAAAATTAAAAAAATCATTAGTTAAAAAAGTTTGTCACCTGCTGAATATCCTTGTTCATTATTAATATTCCTTATTGTAGTTCTGTAATACAAAACTATAACTGCTTAACCATATAATCTCACTTGGGTAAGGATTTCACTAGGTGATAATTGCGCCAAAGCTTTAAACCAAAGGTCAGAGGACAGTGCTTTACAAAATGACAAAGACAATGAACAAAATACATTCTCAGGCCCCAAACCCACCAAGAACAAATACATTAGATATACTAGCACAGAAGAAACTGGGAATCAAACAGATGAAATGTCTAAATTAACAGCATCTGAAGTAAAGTGACAACAGTAAAAAGGTTTGAGGAACTGAAAAATGGTCTATGAAATAAAAAAAAGAAATCTCTGAATTAATAGTCTAAAGTAAAGAATCAACTACAGAAATGTATAGAGGAAAACATATTAGAAACAATCTCTGAAGTAAAAAAAGAAAGGATAACTATCATGAAAGAATTAATAACTGTTTCTCAATAAGACCATGATAAAATATTAGAGGATAATAGAAAAATGATGGAATTCATGAATGAGCAATATAGGAAAGAAATAGATAACATGAGAAGAGTCAAAGTGATATAGAGGAATTTAAAATCTCAATCACAAGCTTGAAAAACTGTTTGAGTGAAAGTGAAGGCAGAGTTTCAGATCTTGAAGACACTATTGCATCTAGTGAAAAGGTAAGAAAGGATCTCTTATAAACAACTAGAATGCAGGAAAAAATAAATTCATCAGCTGTAAGACGATGCAAAGATTAACAATGTGAGATTAATAGGCATCAGTGAGAAAGAAAGAGTCAATACAAATGATATAAAAAGAATATGGGCAGACGTAATAGCGGAAAGCTTCCCAAATATGAGGAAACAATTGACATTCAGATAACCAAAGCATATAGAACTCCAAATAACATCAACTCAATGAAAACACACCCAGATATATAATAGTCAAGATCCCAGAAATCCAGCACAAGAAAAATATAGTAAAAGCCAATAGAGAAGAGAAACAAATCACATTTTAAGGAAACACATCAGAATAATGGTGGACTTCTCTTCACAAACCATGAAGTCAAGAAGCACATGGAGCAGAGTACTTCAATTCCCCTATGAAAAAATTTCCAGTCCACCCTACTATATCCTGTAAAACTGTCTTTCAAGTTTGATGGAGAAGTGAAATACTTCCATGAAAAAGAACAACTAAAGAATTTCATGATGACAAAGCCAACACTACACAGACTACTGAAAGATATTCTAGTTCAACATATCAATACTTGATGAAAAATACCTGTTCTCTGTTATGCCTAAGATGTTTGATATTCAGACAGATAGTAAGGTTAAGCTTAACAGCCTAGGTTG
>NDGN011366172.1:0-17100 GCA_002564285.1 Tympanoctomys barrerae | reverse complement strand
TCACCCTCATGGCTTCTGCAGTGACTTTGCTTCATCTGCTCTTGTCTTCTTTGCTTCTTCCACCAAAGTGAGCTTCAGTAGCTTCCCACTGGAGCTCCCCTGCTAAAACCTTTCTTGATCCAGAGCTGCCCAACATTCTAGAACCTTGGGCCTGCATCTGCCCCTTCTGTGGTTCTGCTATATTTGGCCCTCCTTCTTCTGTTTTTACATTAGCTGCTATTTTTGAAAGGGAGGTTCACACTTTCTCTAGCCAACTTTGGGTTCAGCTCATGGGTAATCTCCATCTTCCCCAGCCTGGCCAGGTTGGATGTCACTCCCTGGATCCCGTGGGGGCCTTAGCTTACCTTTATGTAATCTTCACAGATTCTTTATGTAATAGACCTTGTCCTGGTCTATTCAATCATTTGCTTTCTTTGGGCAGGACAGTACTGATGGTGAGGGTCAAGTTCAAGCTCTCAATGTGCTACTCCTGCACTTTGAATATTTCTGTACATGGCATTAGTTAGTGTGCAACAGGGGCACACTAGAGCAAACAGAGTCCTTCGAGTGATGCAATAAAAACACACCACACCATTACCATCCTGCCCCTTTGTGCATAGACTGGAAAAGGAAAGGAGAGATAGCACGCTGGTCATTGGAAATAAATTGACTGAGACTTCAGAGAGGAATCTAGTGATCAATAAGGAAAGGAACAAAATCTCCCACTATTAGACAGGACTGTCAGAGTCGTACTTGGCTTATCTCAGAAGCGAAAGCAAGAGGCAAAACCTCATGCCTGGGAAAACTGCTGTCCACTCAGGCTGTACTGTGTGGCAGCTGCCTCTTTCCTAACAGAGGCAGAGGGGCTGAGTCCTTCTTAGATGAGGCCCGAGCCCTGGGGCTGGGCCTGAATGTTGGCAGGAGCTGTGACTAAGCCTGCCTAGTCATTTCAAGGCAAAATTGTGCCAGTTAAGCTCTTAGTAATATTTTCCAGTGCACAAGCATCAATAAGCAGGAGCCAGCCAGTCATCTCTAGATCCTGCTCAGCCCCATTATGAGGCCAGCAGTCTGAAAGGCATGAGGTGGCAAAGGAATCCCTCTACTCGCAGCACACTTGCAGCCCACATGTGCCCTCTGGCCCAGTTAGTGCGGGTGCTACTTCTTGGCAATAAGCTGAACCCCGAAGTTCACACAGAGTGTGTGTTTCAGAGCTTAAAGACTACTACACAATTGAAAAAACAGGAAAGAAAACATGTGGCTTGGCTCTATGGGTGGAGGTGAAATTAGAGCCCACCATCCAGGTGACAGACAAGCTATGGAAACCCTCAGAAAAGCACCTTGCATCAAATTTTGCATACAGCACAGAGAGCCTGGGCCAGCCTGGGCCAGCCAGAGGGGACAGCAGCCAGGCAGGCCTGTGGAAGTCCTGGCACAGCCACTAAGGAAGAAACTCATGCTATAAACTCAAACGTGGCTGCAAGGGCAGGGCTGAAAGGAAGGGGGTGTGGGGGCCTTGCTGCTGATTGATTTAGTCTAAACTCAAGTCTAGCCACTCTTGGCAAACACCTCCGCTACTATAGGGAGACTGAAAGGAAGCCAAGCATTTTTGTCGATGTGCCGGGTGGTAAAGACGATGCAATTGTGAGCACAGACTCCTGTGGACGAGCAGTCCGTGGCAACCTTCACGACACAAGAGGGGGTCATGTAGGAGCAAAGCGGGAGCTTTCTGAGGAGCAGGTTTGTACTGTAAAATGAAGAGCTGCCTCTGCTGCAACATGACAGCAGACAGGTGTGCGCCCCGGGTGCAGCCCTCTCCGGAAAGCGAGGACAGACTGGCTCACTAAGCAATCTGCAGCTCGCTCGGAAAGGCATTTCAACTCAGCTCATACAACCCCTCCTTCTTTCCATTAAATAACTCATTAGAACTTTCAAGCAGGAACAAACATTTTTTCTTCTTCTTCTTTTTTTTTTTTTTTCTTTTAGTTGGATGATGCAGGTAAAGCAGGGTGGCAGGGGAGGGGTGACATGTGTATTAACCATCAGCCTATAGATTAATGATCACCCGTGTTCTGATTTGTATTTATTTACCTTTTGGTCAGTGTACACAGAGAACTATGTATATTTTTTATTCCAATGAAAACTTCAAACATGGCAATTCCTCCAGTCCCCTTTTGCAGATGGGAAACCACAGTTGAACCTCAGGCCACAGAGCTAGCAGGAAAAGGAGCTGCCCCCCAGGGTCCAGTCTTAAAGCTAGGGTTCTTTCCTGCAGAGCTCTTCATCCTGAAAATCAAAGGGATAAAGCCTTGTTTGAAGGATCCGTTGGGTGCCATGTGCAGGCTACCGTTTCCCTCGGAGTCTCAAGGTACCAGTCTGAGTGTTGGGGCTCCCCACAGTTTGAGCCCGCATCTGGAAGAAGTTGTTCAGGGGTTCTGACACTGACACCAGGATCATGGGCTTCTGGGAACCAGAGGCCAGAACAGTGACAAATGTGGCATAGAGGAGGCAGGTGTGCCCTTTTCCCAAGTAAGCCGAAGTGTCAGAGTTCTGAGAAGTTCGAGCCTCCCTCAGCCTCGCCTTGGGCCAGCTCCATCAGAGCCTGGGTATAATCTCTTGGAGGAAAATGAGCAAGGCAACTTTGTGGACTGCAAGATTTAATAAAGCTTAGAAGCCAGATCTGCTGAGGAGATCCATAAATAGTGGAAAAATACATGTGCAGCTGCCCTTGGTATCCGAGCGCTTGCTCCTCATCAGATGTTTAGGGGTAAGCCCTCTTGAAACAGGTGCCAGAGCCAGGGACAAGAACTGGAGACAAACCCCTTCCTCAAGGAAATCCAGTCCAATCAGACAAGCCGTAAACCAGGGTTCCTCCTGCAGGTGTCCTCCTGATCAGGTCCCAGGGAATCCTGGGGGCGCACACAGGATGTGATGGGAGAACAAGGAGGAGCAGCTGACCCCTGCAGGGGGCAGGGGAGGGTGGGAGGAGGAGAGTTTGGGGTGGACGTACTCACTTAGCATGTGTTTATTTGGGAGCCTCGTGTGCCAACCAGTCCTCTGGGTTCTGGACAGATTTAAAAAATAATCCCGGCAGAGTGCTAAGGGCAGAAGGGTGTGCCTGTGTCCCTAAGGAAGACAGTGTCAGAGCCGAGAGAAGTCAGGGTGGCCCTCAGCCTCCATTGGGCCTGCTGTGGTGAATTTGGGTCTTCATCTTCTTGAACAGGATGAGATTGTTGGAGAAGGGAGAGAGAGAAAAGGTATCTGAAATGGAGGAAGCTGCAGCCTGGCCTTCTCAGTAAGTGGCAAACCTGGGATTTCCCGACTCTACCGTGGGCTGCCGCATCAAGACCCGAGGGACTTCTGCTGCTAGGTCCGAGTGCTGCCAAGGACTCTGCACCCTGGCACTGAGTGCTGTGTCTATTTTAGTTCTTTTTTTATTTTTCTTTTCTTTGTGGAAGTTTCTGGGAAGACAAGGGTTACAAGCATTTGGGGTCAGCAGCTTTAGCATGAACTTTCAGGTCTATTGGATAAAGATATTCATCTACATAAACAGCATAACTCCCAGAAGAAATTCAAGGCATTTTAGAAACCACAATCAAATTTGCAAAATGAGGCAAAGCACAGCATAACAACACATCAATGAAAGAGTTACATGACTACTTTCTGTTAGACAAAGGTGTAATTAATAACTAAATTTTAACAAACGTGTAAGATAAAGGCAGAGAATTTATCAGCATATTATTTTCAGGACAAATTGTAGTAGTAAACACACATATTTAGGGAGTTTTAGGTGGTGTTTCCAGATAAGACCGAGACTTTTGTGTTAACAGAAAATCACTTCACTCTGCTACAGAAATAAAGCGTGCAATATGTTGGAGCTTTCCTGAAATTTCTTTCTTTTAATTTTATACTAGTCACAGGAAAAAACATTCATTGTCCAGGAAATTCATCTACAGCTTGGCATTTAGAGGGATTGAAATTCATACATGTGAATCCTGCTTTTTCTATTCAGGGAGAAAGAAAACAAACCCTACATGCTTGAAGTGGTAACAACAGTTAACTTTATTTTCCAGTTAAGGTAAAATTTGTCCTTTCACAGGTAGAAGATGCAAAACCAGGACGGCATGTCACTTCCTGTTCAGGAGACGGGCAGGTCTTGAACCCCCACTCTCCTGCTCTCAGCACTCTCAGCTTGCGCCCCAGCTCGCATCAACATGGCCTCCACCTCCATACAGAGACTCAGGACTGCTCTGGACTGCATCGTCACCTCCAGAGCATTTGGCTGCCCACATGTCGGCCTCCCTTCTGCCTGGTGCTGTTTCTCTGCATCTTCAGCAGCAACTCCAATCCCCCAGACTATGTTTGCTTCCCAATCTGCTGCCCTTCCCTCCACCCTTGCTCAGTGCAGCCATTCCTCACCTGTCACTTAGGCCTCGCCCATGTCACGCTTCTGTTCCTGATCCTCAGGAACCATTTCCCTCCCCCTGCTTCTCCACCAGTCCAGATGTTCTGCATGATCAGGCCCATCATCTCCATGACATCAGGGATTTCTTCAGCTCAGTTTTGTTCACTGCTATCATCCCCACATGCAGGAGACTCAAGCGGCTCAAAACACTTATGCTGAATGAATGAATGAATGAATGAATGAATGAATGAGTGAATACATGACTGAAGTCCCCAGTTGTTTGCACTCTTCCCTGTGCCAGGTTTGGCTGCTCCCTGTGAGCACACCCGGCATGTCCCCAGCCCGAGCAGGTATCAGGAAGATGTGTGTGCTCTAACTAGATAGGCACTCTGAGGCCCAGCCCCAGAGATTCTTCCCAGGGTCTGAGCTGGAGTCTCCACATGGAGCACCCCAGCTTCGGAAGTTCTCCTCTCTGGTTAGAGTACATTTCCTTGGGAACAGGGGCTGTTTCTCTGTGAGTTTTCATTCCTGGATCTGGCTCCTTCATTTCCTGAGTCAAGTGCAGGAATGACTCCAAAGTGTTGCTAAGCAAGTCGTGGACTCTGGGTGTGAGTGCGCATGTTCAGTAGGTAGACTGTTAGAATTCCTAGGCTGTTGTGTCCTTTGTCACTATGACTCTAGCACTTTCTCTGTAGAAAATGTGCTTTGTTTGGAGGGTCAGATCTGAAACTGATTGGGACTTGAAGGCCTAACATGGTCTCACGGTGGTGTGTCAGGCCTGGGCACCACTGTGCCTAAAGCTTAGGGTGACACACACTACCTAGCATTTCTTCTCACCTAAAGTTGTTGAAGAATATGGATTTGTCAAGAGTCTTGGCTCAGGCAACTATTTCAGGCAGATGTTCTTGTTTGCCCCCAATTCCAGGAAGTGATTCCAGGACCTGGGTCTGTAAGGAAGAAGCAGCCATGAAGGGCGGGCTTCCTAGGAAGGAAGTAGAAGTGGGGTCATGGGGTCCCCTCATCCTTGGGCGGGTGTGAACTCAGAACCCCCAGCACACAGCTCAGCCCTTACTTTAGTAAACTCCCTTCCTCACAAGACAAAGAAGCTTATGGAAAGGGGCTGGCTCTTAGGGAACAAGTTTCAAGGGTGGGGATGAGTGGAGCAAGGGATCATGCATCAACAGGGCCATTAACATCCCCCAACCTGTTCACAACTTGTGAAAAGGAGAAATTAGCTTTTGCAACTCTCAATCTCCACAGTAGAGCAAGCTCGTCAGCAGTGAGTGATGGAGCCACCAGGGAGGGAGCTGCTGAAGAGGTGGAAGAAGGGGAGGGGGAGGGAAGAGGGGGAGGAGGGGGAAGAGGGAGAGGAGGGGTGCGAGAAGGGAAGAAAGAGAAGGAGGGAGGGCCTGAGAGGGGGCTGACAAAGCCCAGGCAAGTCTGCTCCCAGGGGCTCAGGCTCTGGAAAACAAATTTGAAACATTATCCCACAAGATCTCCATTGAAGACATTAAGCTCCAAGTCCAAAGGGAGCCATGGAAGACAGCAGGCCAGAGCCAGGGATCTCAGAGGCTCAGCCCATTCAAAATCGAAACAGCATGAGCCAAACAGCTCTGGGAGAGATAAGGGATTAGACCCAACCATGTCAGGATGAGAGGGTCTCTCACATTCTGGAGTTCCTCATAGAAAAGGGCCTTGTGCAACTTTCAGGATGAACTGTGAAAAACTGAATTCTACTCTGGGGTCTCTGATGAAGTGTAGAAACCCTAAAGTTCTCCCCCAGGTCATTAGGGGGGATGGCAGGCGACCCCATTCCAGGGTTGGCAGCATGCAGTACACCTCACAGGTCCCGCTGGGGCTGTGCTTGAAATGGTAGGGAATTGTGAGGTCGGGGGATTTAGATCCACTAACAGATGAATTCTCACTGAAATTCAGAAAATAAACATAAACGAGGATATTTTAATTGCAGTTTTCCCATTAGTGGTAAAAGGTTTCCAATGGTTCCCTGGGAAGCTGTCATTCAGTGTTTAAGAATGTCCTCCCCCAACGCTTCAGTAAAGAGGGCTTTCGGCAGCTGTAAGAAATTGGAGATGAGGCAGATCAGTGCAAGGTAGCTGGGGGTGGGTGTGGGGCAGGCCCCTTGGTGCCAGGGGATGCACGGGTCAGGTGCCGGGGCATAGGCACTGGTGTTTACGCTGCATGTATTTTGGGCTGAACATTCAAAAAGTCATTTCCTGGAACACAGCACTGTTGTTCACACAGAGATTTCCCGTTTAGGGCATCATGAACACAACCTGCACCCTGCAGGAGGACTTCTCCAATTATTCCAGATGGAGTTCAGGTTAGAACGAGAAGAATACTTGGGGATCTGTTGGAATCTGGATATGCCAGGGGAGACCCAGTGAGGCTCCCCACCTACCTCCCTTAGTGCTGATGAGAGCAAGAATTCTCTGCTTTTGTACCTCCAACTGTCAGGAATTGTCCTCTGGAGGGCGCACTGTTATTGGAAAGATTTGGTGGCCTACCGCCCTCCAGAGCGAGAGAAGCAGGAAGATCCTGGTCAGTGGAGAGCTCCAGCAGTGAGTGCCCCTGTGGGTAGGAGGCCGGGGCTTAGGGGCCGAGGGCCGAGGGCACTCTGACCCTCTCATTTTCTTAGCTCTATCTGGCACCAGTGCCCACTCCATTCAGAAATCTGCCTGCTTCCTCCAAGCTGGCTCTGAAATGGCCGCCTTGCGCTGATGGCGCCCCGTCTGGTGGGGAGGCTACAGCTTTACTGTCCAACGTGGAATGAAAGGCTTGGAGGTTCCGCGTGCCAAAGCATGCTGGTTTCCCCTTCTCTCTCACCTGAGGCTAAAGCTGCCCTTGTCATCCAGGAGTTAAGGAGGAGGGACAACAAGAGTGACTCCCAAACTTCCTTTATTATTGTTATTATTATTAATTGAAGCTTTATTTATTTATTTGGTACAGGGTCTCAATACGCAGCTCAGACTCATACTAATCCTCCTATCTCAGCCTCCCTAGCGCTGGAATTACAGGTGTGCGCCACCGCGCCCAGTTTCGGTGCCGGCATAGCATGGGGCTGGCGTGGCATGTGGTATGGTACCGGTACCGAGGATGGAACCTGGGTCCTTGCACTTGCCAGGCAGGCGCTTACACCACCAAGTTATTTCCCCAGCCCTATTATCTTTTTAAATCTTTTTTTTTTCATGGCCACCTCAGCCCACCCTGGGGGTGGGGCTGGTGTGGCATGTGGTACCAAGTATGGAAAGGCAGTCCCTGTGTACTTGCCTAAGCAGGTACTTTAGACTGCTGAGCTATCTCGCTGGCCCCTTTTTAAATCTGTCTGTCTGTCCGTCTATCTATCTATCTATCTATCTATCTATCTATCTATCTATCTATCTATCTGGTACTGGGTCTTGCTAAGCAACTCAGACTCCTAGTGATATTCCTGTCTTGGCCACCCTTGCTTGGGATTACAGGCATGTGGCAAGGTGCCGGATTCTGGGGCCACCACGGCGTGAGGTTCCAGGGATCGAATCCCAGCTCTTGCGCTTACCAGGCGGGCTCTTAGACCGGCGAGCTATGTCCCCGGCCCCCCACCTTCCTTTTGCCCTCTGCCAGGGCATCACCTAGGAGACTCTCTCCAGGTGCTGCTCTGCATATACACGGTTTGCTTCCGCCGGGGTGAAGATAGCAGCACAGAAGCCCAGATGAAGACAGCTAGTCACTACCAAGAGGTGGAAGGTGCTGACAAGAGTGAAAGGTTTGGGGCAAGTGAGAATAAAATTAACTGAGTAAGCTCAGGTAATTGTAGGGACTGTAAAAATACAAACTGCTAATTGTTTGCAGTTTGATGTATTCGAAATGTATTTATAACTCTTCGACTCTTGGCAGACGTGCCACAGTGTAGCCAGGGGATCTTTGTTTCCTTCTAACCTGTGCGCCTCCTGTGCCTGGAGCACCAGGTAGGCAGTGGGTGGAAAAGGCAGGCACCCCAGCTCTCGAGGGCCTGTGACCCGATGGGGTGCATGTCTTTTTCACTCACATGAGTGCTGGGTTCTTTATTGATGTCTAAAAGTCATCCCAAATATAGTGGCTTGAAACTACAGCCGCACTGGTTTTGCTCCTGAGTTTGCAATCGGGGAAAGTCTCGGGGGGACAGAGTGCTTTCATCCCCTTGTGTCCCGCGGGCTAGCACGAGTCTGGAGGCTGCAGCGGCTGACCCGCTGAGCTTCCCAGACTAGGTGCTGATGTTAGCTGCTAAGTAGAACTTCTACCTGTGGATTTCCATGTGGCTGCTGGGCCACTTCACGGCCTGGTAGCTGCATCCCCAGGGCAAATGTCCCAAGCAGACAAGTTGAAAGCTGGATCCCTTTTCATGACTGGACCTGAGAAGCCCATTAGGCCACCCAGATTTGAAGGAAGGCAGCTTGGCTCCCATTTGACTAAACTAATCCATTCTGCTACCATGCCATTGGTGAGAACTGCTCACATGAGACCACCTAGCCACAGGAAAAGAGAAAAAATATCATCCAACCTGGGCAGCCACTTCAAAGCGACAAGGATGGCAGAAAAGCCTGTTTGGTTATGGCCAGCAGCCTTCGCCTCATGCAACAAGGAGCCTTTTCCTTTCAAGATAGAGACACCTGCAAAGGCATTTTGTAGGGCGTTGGCAATAATAGCAGTGCTATGCTGGGAGCACTTGAGTATCTACTTGACAGAAAAGTATGACCATGCGGTTCCCAGATGGTATTGTGCTACTCTCTTTTCTAAACATGTCCACATAGGCCATGGCTCAGCGTGGCAGCTGCAGAACCCTAGCCAGGTAGACAGCTGGACCTGGGTTTGGTCCTCATCAGAGAATATTTTTTCTCATCCTCTGGCTCCCTCACCATGGAACTGCTCTGACTTTGTGGAATGAAAGCACTGGAGTAATGAGAATAAGATTCCACTTACATGTAATAAACACTACGTGTTGGGCACTCTGCTGAGCACTAGGGAAATACTGATGCTCGGCAGAGGGGTGAAGTTCTCACATAGAGGATGTGTGTTATGTTCCACTTGTGGTTCAGAATGAGCAGACTACTGTGCAGAAGGAGCAGGTATGTGGGTGACAGAGTCAAGTCACTCCCAGAACACTCCAGTGGCCCCATCAATTAACCTAATTAAGCTGCCTAACTAGTTAACAACAAGCACCCCATGTCAGATGCGTAAATCAGTGATGGAGGATGAAATGATAGGGATCTTCTTGCCGTACACTTATCTCAGAGCAATTAATTATAACAGTCTGGAATGGCATTTGTGCCTTGGAAGACGGGGGCAGCTGAAGGCATAATGCATGTACTGCTGTAGCTGATTTGCATGTAATTGTAATCGGCATTCATTTGGGGTCCTGGCAGCTGAGCTGCACCCTGTCAGCAAGACTCTTCAGCAGATCACGAAGTTACCCTATGAGTGGCTCAGGGACGTCGGCTGCATTTGTAACAAGTGGCATTTTGGCATACAAGAAGCGTCTTTTTCTCAGAAAAGAGACAAACCATGAAAGAAATGTCAAAATCAGGGATGGAGGAAATCGCTGGGTGCTTTTAGAAAAGCTTCTCCCCACCCATTCTGTAAAAAAAGAAATCCCAGACCTTCCTTTATCCTTCCTTTCAGCTGCAGCAGTAGAACTAAAGCATGTTTTTCTAAATTGGCAGAGAATGAGTGGTATTTGAACAAAGAACACATCAAATGTGGGACAACTTCATAGGAAAAGCTTAACAGAAAGAATAAAGAATGCAAAAGCCCAAATCCTGGCTGTCAGGGAAGAAGACTTTATTGGTCATTTGGGGAGATTAATACTTGCTTTTCAAGAAGTTGGAAGCCACATTACGGGATGTGGCTCATTTGAGCACAGAAGACGTGGCCGTGGATTCAAAGGACTGTGGAAATACACAGAGGTAGGGTTTCTATCCATGTGTCCCTTTGGGTGCACCTGTCTAGGGTAACTAGACACAAGCTGCTCTGTCATTATTCACAATGTGCTTGGAGTTCCTCTGAAGAGACCGAGGCATTTCTTATGAGCACAAAGGTCTACATGGCTGAGTAAGGTAGATATGCAACCTGAGTTTCATATATAAGGGATGATAAAAATAGACAGCAAATATTTAAATTAAAACAAATGATTACAATAAAACACATGTTGTCATTCATCCCCTTCAAGCTCTCTCTGGTCTTTGACACATATTGCATTGCTTTGGCACTTGTTGAAGCAGTTCCAGAAAGCCTCTTCCCTGAGGGTATTCATCTATGGTGTTAGGGCTGCCTTAATGTCCTTTGAAGTGATTCCAAGTGTTTATTTCTTATGGTCAGTTTGATTTTGGGGAAGATACAGAAGTCATAGGTACCATAGCTGGTGAAGAAGGTGGAGGAAGACACCATGCAATGTCATTACGAGGCGACTTTCTGTTGGATGGCACGCTCAGTAACAGTACTCACTGAGGTTTTGATCACACCTCATGAAGACACTCATGAACTGAGCAGAATGTGGCAAGAATGGTGAGCTAAGTGTGCTCACAGAGAGTAAGTGTTTTGTGTGGGATAATGTCAAGATGTTTCTTTAATACATTTTAAAAACTTTAAAAATTCGTTATATGCTTTGATCATATGTTGTAGGCTCCTGGTAGGTGTGTGTGTGTGTGTGTGTGTGTGTGTGTGTTCCTAAAGATATGCCATAATACTCAGAGAATGGTGTTTAAATGTAGATTTTAAACTAGCTTGCAAAGCATTTCTTTAATAGTGCTACCCAGTTTGGTATTGCCTGAGGAGGTCTGTGACCTAACACTTCTCTTAATTGTGTATGAATTTCTCTCTATATATGTCTTTAGTAACAACTTTAAAAATGTGAAGCTATAGTACTTGCCATGAGAGATTACTAGCCTGCTAAGGCAGATCATAGGGACATCTGGAAGACGGGGCAAATGGAAATATGCCTGTGTTTCCCTTTCCAATTGTGCTAACAAAGGAATAATAACAATAATAATAACCCTTCAAAGGTGGTAGAAGACAGCAGTAGGTGGAATTACAGAAGGAAAATAACAGGAAAATGTAAGGTGGTAAACACTGACTCCTAAGAAGAGATTAAGCAGAGTAAACACATGATCTAGCAGTTCGACTCCTGGGTTTATGCACAAAGAGTTAAAAACAGGGACTTGAACAGTGTTTGTGTTCCAGTATTGGCAGCAGCATAGCTCACAGCAGCCAAAAGGGTAGAAAGACCCCAAATATCCAACGATGGGTAAATAGGTAGATGAAATGAGCTCTGTACCTACAGGAACATCTTTTTCAACCTTAAAAAAGAATGAAATCGTGATCCATGTTACAATAAAGATGAGCCTTGAAAACACAATTTTAGGTAAGATAAGGCAGGCAGAAAAGGAAATGCTGTGAGATTCCGCTGATAGGATGTGTCCAGAGTGGTCAGATTCAAAGAAACAGGAAGCACAATGTTGGCTTCCAGGTACAAGGAGAAGAAGAAATGGGGAGCCACTGTTTAACAGCTGTGGATTTTCTGTTTGGGATGATGAAAGACTTGGAAACAGGTAGCGATGGTGATTGTACAACACCGAGGGTGTACTTCATGTGCGTGCCCATTTAAAAATAGTAAAAGTGACCCATTTCATGTGATGCACATTTTGCCATAATTTTAAAAAGAAGGAAAATAAATAATCAGAAATCAAGAAAGCAACTATGGGGCTTATGGGTTCCTCAGTTGCCTGCTTAGGCAAACTCAGGCACAGGGGATCCCAGTTCAGTCCCCAGCAGCAGACCCACCCCTAAGGCAGCCTAAGGGAGCCGGAAAAAAAGAAAAAAGAGAAAAGGAAAAAGAAAGCAACCATTAGGAAGATTAGGGAAGAAAATAAGGAAATGTAGAAAAAAATAAGAAGGATAAAAGGATAAATGGATAATAGGAAATGAAGAATCAGAAAATCATAGATCATTGAGAAAGTCCAAGATTTGACCAACAGGCATCCTAGAAACAGAAATGGAATGTATAGCATCATCAAAAGATTAACACAAGAAAACTCCCCAGAGGTAAAGGACACAAGTGAGGCCAGGAGATAAGGGGCTGATAGGTAGATTAGGGCCAGGGCCTGAGTACATTAGGATAAATCTTGGGAAACTGGAATACTAGGGACAAAGGCCTAATTGGAGCACAAAAGACTGATTAAAATCTGCTTTTCTGATGATAGGAAGCCTAGCAACAGCACCTGCATACCTTCATTTTCACATGCCTGTCAAGTCTGAAATGGGGCTAGATGACATCTGCCTATGCCAAACCGCCCCTCTCAGCAGCACCAAAGGCTGCAGGACACCCTTGACCTGGCCATCTCCGCTCTGTCTTCCCTTGGAGTGCCTCTCAGCTAGCTAGAGGTCTGCTTTGTCCTAATAAATCACACTTCATTCGTTCCCTGCTTCCGTGTACAGGCCTCATTCTCTGCTATCTGCAGCATGAGGATCAGAGGGAGGAATATCTCGGTTACATGGCTGTTGAGATGGAAAGGGCCTAAATGTCATTCTGCTCAGAACAATGGAATGAAGACTGGACAAAAGGCCTACCCAGCAGCATAGCATCATGGGACTTGTGATAATGAAATGATCCTAAATATTCCAAAACCTTGTTCACGTATAAAACATTGGGAGTGAGAACAGCGCTGGGGTTCTTAACAGCAGGATCATATGCTAGCAGACAATGGGTAGATGCCTTCAATTGCCAACGGAAAATGTTCTCTGATCTAGAATTCTATCCTTGTTTGATCAATAAGAATATGCTGGGAATCTTGTAGTCTGCATCGAATTCATGTAGGATTACTGGTCCCCTAAGGACCTGGCCTGTAAGTTAGCCAGAAAAAAGAAAGAATCTATGCTATCAAACATGTTTTAAAAAACATTGTTAAAAGTGTATTTTGGCTCATACGTTCTTTAGTATGCTGCCTGGGGAAGTCTCGCAAGAGCAAAGAAACAATTCAGGGGAGTGGCTGGGCTTCCTTTTGCAGTACCTGTTTGTGATCTCTTGCATCCTACATTCTGTGACTTCTGTTCTTTGGTTTCCTCTCCCATTTCCTGAGATCACACTCTGCAGTAGCTGAGGGAAATGGAAAATCTGGGTACTTGGATATCAGCGTGTCTTTACTCTGCATTTAAGTTTGGCAGGAAACAATTTAAGAAGCAGAGAGAAGCCAAGGATGGCAGCTGTGCTTGTCTTTTTTCCCTTAAAGGTCAAAGTTTGTCCCACATAAAGGCATTCTGTGGCCGGACATACTGGTCTCACCAGTCTTTGTGTGTGAGAGCCTACCCACCACAGGGAGGGAGAACCAGAGCTTCCAGAGGTTTGGGTTGGTCAGGAGGGCCGAGGTCGGTGGGATCTCTAGTTCTTCCTGCTCTAGCTTGCAGTTAATTTTTCCTTTTGAGGCAAATGGTTTCTATAAATCTCCACAAGCTTAGGGCATAAGAGGCTCCCTCTTCTTTCCTGGGCAAGATGCTGACATCAGCTATTCAAGTCTAGTTTCATTCCTGTAGGCAAGGGAGGAAGAGGTCTGGGTCCAGAAGGGACAGAACAAGCCAGAGCATATCTGTTATCTCCGTGTATTTCTCTTACACTATTCTTAGCTATAAAAGACTCGAACACACCTGCACACAAAAAGATGTCATTTGAGGCAAACAGGCCCCTCTGCTTCCTTGCAGCTAGCTTCAACTAAACCCATTGTCCTTACCAGAACAAATGGCTTCTTTGATTTGGTCAGCTGTGAGAAAACTCGGGAATCTACATGGCTGAAACAAGCTTACCCCATGGTCCAGGTCTCATGTAATCAGCTATAGGAAAGGAGACAGAGTAGTAGCCTGCGCATCATAATCTGTGCCAAGTTCCCACCTGAGGGCCTGAGACATTCTCCTTAGCATGGGACTTGGGAGGTCTCGCAGCAGTAGAACGAGAATTCAGTGAAGTAGCTCGATTTCCTTTTGCCAGTACCATGTTGGGGAGCCACTGCCTGCTAGGAATATGAAGAGTGGACAGGCTTTGGGGGACAACAAATATGGGGGTGGTGCAATCAAGTAGATTCCTCTTCCCCTCCTAACCATAGCCAACAATGCCCTCCATTAGCAGCTTAGCTTGTAAACACTGGAGATTCCAATTAATCAGGAAACATGTGTTATTTTTTCTCTTGTTTTAGTCTCAATGTAAATCAAACAAAATTTCAGTTCTGGAAAAAAGACTCGAAAAATGCTTTTATAGTTGTGAGCACCATAAGTTTCTTTTGGCCTCCAGTTACCTCTGTACCTGGCACTCAGCAAATCCTCTTTGAATGGACAAGGGAATGAATGTTAAACAACACATTCATGTGGGGTGAGGAGACCACATAGGAGAAACACATCTCACCATGTGGACCAGGTGTTTCTTCAGCTGGTAAAGATATCCATCTTGGTACACAGTTGTGGAGTAGCAGGCTCCTCACTGAAACTTCCAATTTAGTCCATCAGGGGTTCAGAGAAGAATTTGAATTTTTAAAGCAAACATCTTGCATGGTTCTGGAGCAGGTGGCCAGGTATCACATTGAGCGGACTGCTGAAAGTTAGTAGCTTGTGGCATGTTGCTTTATGGATTCAAAGGTAGCAAAAGACCATGCCCATGTTTACTTACTATGAGGGCCACACCTAGTGCACAGCTGCAGACACCATGCTTTCCTTCCTAGCTGTACTATTTGGAGAGGAACTTTCTGCAGAAAAAGGAACTTGATTGCTATAGCAATAAACAAAGTACAGAGTGAATTATCCAGATAGTATTGGCTAAGAAGTAAGAAGTCCCATTTCACTCCAAGATATCTTCCATTCTTTAAGATTTCATTTCCCAAGCATTTTATTAGGCTCTCACTTTGTGGTAGGAATCTGATTCTGGAGACTACAGGTGCTTGAGAGATGGAAGTTTCAACACCTTTACCCATGTCTGTCCATACTTCCTTTGGATACAGATGCAAGGTGTTTCTGTGAATCTAGGGTGAGACCAGTGAGGCTGGAACAACTCGTGGGGAACAGGTGAGGGTGGGTAGGAGATGTCCGTCTGGGAAGATTGCGCTGTTCATTGACCTCAGTGCAATTGTGCTGAGAAGCTATGTTTTCTTAAAATCCAAGGCTGCCAGGAAGTTTGCTGCTTGATGCTTTGGTGGGAATGAGAGTCCCACTTGTGCCCAAAGCACCAGGCCTCTGGGATCACTCTGACACAGGCAGGAAACTTCATTTCCAAACCAGGTGAAATGGCCTCACACAGTTGGCTTCACTTTGCAGTTTCCAAGGAAACCGGGCCCACAGTCCATGCCTAAGACCTGCTGGCAATCAGGTTGATGTTCCTAACAGAGTCTATAAAAAAAGGTTTCTGGTGGTGCCTGGCCCAGGTCACAGCAACAGCCTGTCTCCTGTGGTCATGCCACAGCTTGGGAATGACAGGCAGCTCTTTTTGAGGACTGCTGCTTCCTTTCCTACTGGTGCCTTCTTTCCAGCAACTCCCTGAGCCCCACTTTATCCTTGTGCCGCCTGAGTAATGGCTACTTTGGACTCAGTTTCTAAGCCTCTGCTTCATTGCAGCGTTCAGTGCAGAAGTGTTTTCCTTCCCTAGTCTCTCTTGAAAACCACCTGCACATTCTCAGCTCATCTAACAAAGCCCCAGCTCTCTTCATGGACCCCTGTGCATTTCATCGCCCTTTATTAGTTAATAAATCTAATTCCGGGGTCACAGATACAAAATGTGCACATTGGTAAGTGTTTTACACCTAGGTTTCTGGGGAGAATTAGAAATCAAAAGCCCTGCCTTGTAGTGTTTGCCAGTCCAGTTTCTGTGGCGTAAATACTTGTAGGTGACCAAGACTTCACTGAGACAGGGTTGGGACAGGGTTGGGAACAGACCCCCAGGGTCAGCATTTGGGAGGGGGCTGCAGTTGGCTCCAGCACAGAACTGTACCTCCTCATTCACCTTCTGCAAGCAAACAGATTTTTTTTTTTTTTTGGTCATTGAGTTTTAAGAATTTTTACTTTCCACTGAATAATTTATGATTTTTATTTTCCTCCTGAATTTGTACAGGGAATCAGGCACCTGGCCAACAGATAAGCAAGTTCTGTGGACTGTTGTGATTCAAACAGAACTTCACTGACAGAGAGACCTTTCATGGATATCCTGGCAAGTGATGAAGAGCCTAGAGCTTCAGAAACCAGTGAATGCTCACTGATTTCATGGTAAATGGCTTTATGTCTGGGGCAGAGGCCTCCTGGTCTCATCGAAGAGAAGGGAAGCACCTCATTCTGTATATCAACACCAGCTCCTCTTGCTTTGGCCGGGAGTTAATCTACAAAGACTTCAGAAAGACCTGACTCTTCTATCTTACAAAGAAAGTGATCTTTGTGGACTACCCATGAAGTAATTATAGATAATGGTCCTGGATCTGGCAGCCAGGCTCAACCTCTTGGCTGAGAGGAATTTCCTATCTACTACTACAAGACCTCATTATGCACTGAACTGGAGAACTGATAATGAAAAGACTTAAAAATTGCCTGATAGCAAAGAAGCTTCTTTCTTAGCCTGTCTGGTCCCCAGAGCAGGGCCCTGGGGAAACAGAAACTGAACTCAATGGAAATTTCAAACTAGATAACCAAGGGCTTCTTCTCATTCCTTTGGAACTTGGGGAATGTGGAAA
>NDGN011366158.1:0-10372 GCA_002564285.1 Tympanoctomys barrerae | reverse complement strand
ACTAACCTGTCCTACAGATTCAAAACAACTCAAGCAAAACCTCATTTAGTGCCCATTTAAGTTTCATGGATTTGCATCATCTTTGACAAGAATTGCTTATATACTTGTGCCCAGATGTTTGAGCCATTGGTTCTTCTGTAGATGCTGTGATTGCCCCAGCTAGCTCTATTATCAACCTTTAGGTATGACTTCATAGTGTTTATTTGGAAAGGCTGGGCTAAAGACATGAAGGTAGTACTTGTGTTTTTAATAACTGCAGCTTATACCATCCGTTAGTATATAGTCCTTAAAAGGGACTCAAGAAAGCCAGTCCCCCCAGGATTCCTGAAAATTTTTCCACCTAACAGGATTGTGTAGCAGTGTTTCCTGGTTTTGTGTCTTTGGTTCAGTGGAAATATTCCACAGGAGCATGTGACCATTTGATGCAAAGTCTGGGTTTTCTATCACAAATCCCTTTGCCAAATGCAGAAGATGCAGGCTTGCTACTGGTAAGAGTGAAGCAAATGGGGAAGTAAACCTATCCTGGTGCTGGAAGCATTTGCCTGTAGGACTTCAGTCTTGAAGAGCATCTCAGTGCTGGAACCAGCCTCCTGGCAGGGCCACAGGGTGTGCCCTAGCAGGTCCCACCAGCCACTTCGAAGCAATAATGTGGACATACCTTGAAGTGGCAGGTATGATGCCTGTTGTCTGGTGTACTTGGGTGAGTAGCTGGGGCAGCCAGCGGGGCTTTGCACAGTTAAACAAAACAAACAAACAAAAAACCAAAACAGATTCTTGGTTAAATTGATGACTTCATTTGGGAACCAAAAAGAAGAATGTCTTGGACCTTGGGCCACATATTTTCTTTAAAAAGTATGCATTTCTCATACAATTTTGTCAGCGATTATATTACTGAGAGATGAAATAAGATAAATATGATGAGGCTTTAATTAATCCCATGCTGTTCTGGAAATCTGAAGGTCTGCAACAAATTTAAATTCCAGCTCTTGTTATAATTTTTTAAAAGATTGCGAAATGATAAAAATACGCATGTATGGGGCTCGTGAAATGGCTCAGTGGTCTAGGGCAGCTACTTGGAACAAGCTTGGCAAAGCACAGGGACTGCGGTTTGATCCCCCAGCACCACATGCCGGCCATCAGCCATCCCCACCCCCTGGTGGGCTCAGCTGGCCACACACACACACACACACACACAAACACACACACACACATAAATAAAATTTTAAAAAAGAAAAAAAGAAAAAAAATATGCATGAATCAAGTTTTAACAAACCAAATGATAGGTGGATGAGGCAGTCCACCATATCATTTCTGTCTTTGGATTCTCAGGCCTAGTTTGGCAATTCAAGAACTCTGCAAGTTCAATGAAGAGTAAGGGTATGGATCAAAAAAGCAAAGAAAATAAAAGAAAACTTAGATCTTTTTCACACGACAGTCCAGAGTAGGTGGTCCAGCTTTCTTCCACAAGGTCAATATGGGATGTACATTTCTTCCATTTTATTGCTATGCCATCTTCTGCCATGTTGTTTTTGTTCTCATGGTAGAAGCTGGCTGATTTCCCCAACTTCATTACACACTTAGAAAGCAGACAGAAGTGTAAAGGACAACTACTACTACTACTACTTCAACCATTTAAGAATCTATATATTTTTGTTAATTTAAAAAATTCTATCACATTTTTTTGTCCCAGAGATACACAATACATATTAGCATATCAAAGTCTGACAAGTCCGGTAGTTAAAATGTCCAATTAGCTTAGTTCAACAAGCACTTCCCCTACTTCCTTGGACCACAGAATCTATTTTGATCATAACAATGCCTGGAATTAGTAAAAGTCCTTTGGAAAGGACTATAATCAACATAACAAATCTTTCTTAGGGGCTGGGATATAGCTCAGCAGCATAAGTGCCTACCTGGCAAGCACAAGGTCCTGTGTTCAATCCCTGGTACTACCAAAAAAAAAAATCTTTCTTAAATCTAGATTTGTTAAACAGTTCAAGTTATAAGAAATTATGGTCTCATTTCCTTTTTGTTTTCAATATTCAGATTGAAACCAAGGCCTTACATACAGCTGTATCTAGCTGTATCTATAGCTTTTTAAATTTTTTATTTTGAGACAGTCTCACCAAGTTGCTCAGGCTGGGGTCAAACTTGTAATCCTCCTGTCTCAGCCTCCCTAGTACCTAGGATTATAGTCATGTGTTACCAAGCCTAATTTAAGCCTTTTATTTTAAAAGAAAAAAAAATCTAGACATTCATGTGAATGTCCAGGGACCCAAAGGTACAGTCAAAAAATGTCTACAGGCTTAGTTTCATTGTTTTTCTTTTCCAAACTTCACTTGCTAATGGCCTTTTATTTATTCTTTCAGAGGAACACTATTTGATCTCTTGGTAATTTTAATTAGCAAACCTCAGATTCCAAAATCATGCCCTGCATTTGATATCCATTTGGAGGCTGATTCAACTGCAGTTGAAATGTCTTTTGATGCTAAGGTAAGATGCAAATTTGGGAGGCAGATAGCATGTAATACATATGGACAGTGGTCACTTTCATATAGATTATGATGATATAGAATACAGGAATATGCTTAAATAAAAGGTTAGGGGTTTTTTGTTTTGTTTTGTTTTGTTTTGTTTTGTTTTGTTTACAGAGAAGAATATATTTATTGGGAGAAAAAGCTTTTGTCTGAGAAAGGGACCAAAGGGGACCTGAGTGGGTTGCCAAAGACCCTGCCTCTTCTAGGGATTTTTATAGATCAAAACCACCAGGTGAGGCAAGTCTAAGGTAGGAAACAGGGGAACTCACAAGATGGGCCTGAGAGGGGACAAAACTATGGTTCACCAATCAGATTGCAAGCACAGTGACTCAGGTAAAATTGATTATATTGGGATCAAATGGGAAAGCGAATTACTGAGCAGGTGGGCATGAATATAGAAGGGACTCTTCCTTAAGGGTTGGGATAATGACTCTTCCTGGCTTTTTCAAGGTGATTGATACCTAGTTAGACTATCAATCCCTGATAAAACTAGGTATTTTGTTATTAATTAAAATCTTAGTTTTTATGTCAATATGAATATATCTATCTTATTTGTTTTAAGGTATATGTGTTAATAAAGTGTTCTTTATAAATTATATAAACCTTATTATCTTTACATGCAATATTAATATGCATGTAATTATAAAGGACAAAAGAACCCCATCTTAGAAATTTTAGGATTAGAACTGGCCAAATAGCTCAACAGATTAAAGTGTGGGTTTGATCCCCAGCGTGCCACGCTGGCCCCACCCCTGGGGTAAGCTGAGAAATGATTGAGACTGGGCATGGTGGCGCATCCCAGCACTTGGGAGGCTGAAAATAGGAGGATCACTAGGAGTATGAGCCATGTAATGAGACTCTATAGACCCTGTACTAAATACATAAAAAATAAATTTTAAGATAAATTTGTAGGCTTTAATTTACCATCTCTCTACTTATACAAGTAGTACAAATACTCAGAGTTTTTCCTAAGGTTGAATTAAAGCATTAGAAATATCAAGTGGCCTAGAAAACACAGGTAGTAAGAGGATAAACTATCTTATTCATTTATTTGCATGAAGTCAACAGAGACTTTTTAATGGAATGGACACAACTGATTATTCTTAAACATACAAATGGAATTATAGTTTAGAAAATCCTTTCACTCATACAGTTAATTATTTGTTACAATGTATTATGAGCAAACAGTGTGCTAGGTAAAGAGTCTAAACAATAAACAAAGCAGACTCAATTTCTGACAACACCAGTTTATAAATTCTGAGAGGGGCAAATATTAGTCAGAGCTGTCTGTGGAAGCATCATGACAGTCTACGTGGAGTGTCTGCAGTACACTTTCATGTCAAGGAGTATTAGAGGTGGCTACAAACAAGACTTGCACAGGTAGTGCAGCAATGAGTCAGTGCAGTCATGCAGGTGGAGGAGATAGGATACTTTTCTTCCATTGCCTTGGATTTTGTTTACAATTATGCCTTATTTATTTGCTAGATATTTTTTTCTTTTTTTCTTTTTTTTTTTTTGCAGAACCGGGGATTGAACTCAGGCCCTTGCGCTTGCCAGGGAAGCACTTATTCCACTGAGCCATCTCCCTGGCCCCTAGATTTTTTAAAACTTATGTATTTGGTACAGGGTCTCACTGCACAGCTTGGACTCTAGTGATCCTCCTGCTTTCAGCCTCCACAGCACTGGGATTACAGGTGTGCACCAGCATACCTGGTCTTGGTGGCCAGTTCAGTGTGCCTGGGGGTAGGGGTGGGGCTAGCAGGCACTTAATCTGTTGAGCTATCTCGCTGGCCCTTATTTGTTAGACTGATAGCTGTTTGTCAACCAGATTTTATAGTCAATGAGGGCAATGATCATGTCTTTGTTGTTCTCCATTGCCTAGTCAACACCTATCACAGTGTTTGATATATATTTGTTAAGTAAATAAGTAAAGTTAATAAAAATTCTTTTGTAAGTATCTAAAGGGAATCAATGGAAATAGTATTTTCTGGCTCAGCCTATGATATTGTATTGATTATTCTTGGAAATTCTAGTTACAGAAGCTTATCCTGGAATATACAGATAAAGCGACAGCACTTTTATATGAGATACTTCTTGTCTTTCAGCAGGTACATGTTTTATTATGTCTTATGTGATTATATATATGTTATGATTAACAGTATGACAAGAATATACAAGAGATGGTCTCCAGAAGTGGTTGATTTCAATACTATCTTTCCTCTTGAGTATTCATTTAGTTTATTTTATAAGTACTGACTTTAAAGATTTGATTAATCAGGATAAAAATGTTTTTGGGTATGAATATATTTTTACATGCTGCCTAAATTTCATGAATATAACTTGTCTGTCACCTTGTGCTTTTAGGGAAATCTTGGATTGGGGTCAACATTTGCTATTAGCTGGATGATGTCCTTTTTACAAAGATGTCCTCCCATAGTAAGTACTTCTTAGTAAAACAAATTCACTGTTCAAGTCTAATTAACCAGATGCTGTTGTGTTTTTTGTTTGGGTACCAGGAATCAAACTCAGGACCTCGCACTTCCCAGATAGGCTCTATACCACTGAGCTCTATTCCTGGTCCCTGTTGTGTTTAATTAACACATTTTCTCTATGAGATAGTGAAGCTTGTAAAAGAGACACAGGATATAAGTTTGATAATTTTATTACTTAATTAAAATAAAATGTTTTTACAATTGCAATTTGAGTGTTTAAGGTATTAAAGTGATATCTTAAATGTGATTGTTATAAGAAAAAATCAAAATATTATTGGGTTTATAATTAAGTAAAAAAGATAAAAATATTTCCCTTCAAGGCTGAGTAAGGACGGAACATGTAGGATCCCATGTGCACTTGGGCTGGGCAAGAACCTCCTGCCCTATGCTGTGCTATCCCTCTCCTTGACGCTGCCTGGCATCCCAAAGTTCTGTCTCTGTTTTCCTATTAAATTACAGCCAGAGGAAGGTATTTAAAATAAAAATCTTATTGTTATTCCTTGCTTTAAATCCTCAACAGCTTTTCTCTTTGAACAGACTCAACTCCTCACTGTGGCCTTCAAAGCCTGCATATCCTGGTGCTGTCCTGGTCCCCTCTCACCTGGCCAGGCAGGCATGCCTTTTCCCCTACCCAGGTTGCTCTATCACAGGATCTCAGGGCCGGGGAGATGGCTCAGTAGAATAAGCACTTGCTTGGCAAGTGCAAGGACCTGAGTTCAATCACCAATTCTGCCAAAAAAAAAAGGAATATCACAGGATCTTTGCCAATAGTCTGTATTGGGTTATTACAACAAAGTACCACGGACTGGGTAATTTTTAAGCTTTTTACATTGTTTAAGTCTATGTAACAGCCCATCTTACAGAGCGGGAGTGCCAGGCTTCCTTGCTGTAGCAAGCTCAGATTGTGCCAGCCTACAGTGCTGGTTGCAAAGACTGGGCAATTTATAAAGATACCTATTTAGCTCATGATTCAGGAGGTCGGGAATTCCAAGATTAAAGGGCTGTATCTGGTGAGGGCCTTCTTGCTGCACTGTCCTGTGGCTGTGGGATGGTGGTTCAGAGAGTTTAGGTGGCATAGGGGGACAAACTTTCTCTTACAATACACAAGCCACCCCAGTGGGGATCCATTTGGATAAATCTATTCATGAAGCACAGCCTTCATAACCCACTCACTTCTTATTAGGCATCAACTCTTTTTTAAAAATTATTTTTAAAAATTTTTTAAGGAAGGGTCTACAGGGTGTTCAGGGTCTCACTACTAGATCAGGCCAGGATGGAAGGCCCGGGAACCAAACCCCTAGCCCCTGCACCTGTTTGCAGGTGCTTTAATCCACTGAGCTATTTGGCCAGCCCTTTATGCATCAACTCTAACTCTCTTACATTGGGAAATAAGCCTCTAACATTTAATGGGAGAAACCATCCAACCTCCCTCTGTCTGGATTGCTGTTTCCTCCTTTCCCTTCCTACTAACACCACCAACTCATTCTTCAGCTCTCAGTGCCCCTTCCCGGGGTAGGAGGCAGAGTGGGACTTACTGAGTCCTTTCACTAGTCAGATGCCCCCTTCACAGGGGCACAGCATACAAAGCAGAATGTCCTCTTCTTTCTTCATAAGGCTTCTCATGGCCACAGTTTGTCTTTGTATTACTATGCAGTCTGCTCTGTAGTAGCCACTAGTGGCCGCGTGGTGTCTGGCTCTTTTTCTTCCCAGGAGTATGACAGCCCTGCACTTCCCTCAATGAAATTAGGTGGGTCTCTGTTTTTTATTTGACCAATGAGATGGGAGCCCAAGCAGCATTGTCACTTCTGGGAAGAAGCTGTAGGAACCAGTGCATATGTCTGTGTTTTCTCTGGCATGGTGACTACTCTACTAGCTGATGACCCCTACAATTAACAGGGGCCCAGTAACCTCCGAGGGGCATATGAGGTGAACTCGTACTAAACCTTTGCTGTTTTATGCAAAGTACTTGTTTCATAGATTGTTACTGCAGCATAACTAGTCTATCATGACTGATACAATGTCTTTCTTAATACCCTGAAAGTGCCATGAGGATAGGAAATGTATCTGTTGTGCTAGGCACATAATAAATGCTCAGTAAATTATCCGTTGAATTAACTCTAGTAAAGTCTTAACGCTTAATCTTTTCTCACCTTCCACATTTATTTTTCATTCATTCATTCATTCATTCATTCATTCATTCATTCATTCATGTATTTAACAATTTCTTCAAAAGGAAGTAATCCAAACTAAATTTCCATGCAAATAAAAGACTTGACCTAAGGTAGTGTGTTCTCTTTCCATGTATAAACATGCTCCTGTGGACATTCATAGTTTCTTACTTTGCGTTGTTTGTCCAGGGTGATGTTGATTGCTCTGGAGAACTTAGATTCTTTTGTCATATCCCTGTAACATGAAAAGGTAGCTGGGGCCAGAGGGTGCACGAGTCAGTACAGGAGCCAACTACATTATTATGGAGAACAGTCCCATGATCCTGGCTCTTTAAACACTGACAGTTTATTTGCTCCACTGGCTCCAGCTAGTGTCAAGCCCACTTTGAGGAGTGTCAGAATTTTCACTCATAGCCATGAGAGCTTGTATGAGCAAGGTGCAGGAGGCCCACTTACTCTACATTGTGGTTGTTAGCGCTATCATGAGCTGATGGGTGAAAATCTGGAGTCCCGGGATGCTAAAAAACAAGAAAGTTCCTTTATAAACCCCTAGAGTTGGTTTCCTCAAGGCACTGAACTGAGTATGAGGCCATCTGTTGACCATGCATGTGTCTGGATGAAGGGTGGCAAAGGGGTCACGACCACCTTGGAAACCTTCCATGATACCTGAGTTCTAAATAGCACAGGCACAACCGATCAGAGAGATCTCTGCAAGCAAAGAAACTGTCAGGATCATGGCATGTACCTCTGACTGTCTTTCATGGTTACAAGGCACTGACAAAGTTAAAGACTTAGGCCCCAGTTGATATAGTCTGGCCCACCCTATTTCAATGAGAAATAGCATGGTGGCATCGCTATAAGGTGGCGAGGCTCTGGCTGCCGCAGGGGCTCTTGTGGGCACCTGCAGCTTACGTCCAATTGCATTTTCCTTGTCTAGGTTACATTTGTGGCCAGTATTGTGAATCAAGTGGTGAAGGGGCTCTCAGCCCCCTTTCAGCTGCTCAGCCCCTGCCAAGCAGTTCTGTTGTACCAGCAGCTTTACATCCTCAGGAGCTGCCTGCAGCACAGCAAGACTCTAGCTGCACATATCAGGAATGACTACTGTGAAGAATTCAGGTAAGAGAAGACTCTGCTGCTGACGTGCAGTATCACGATGCGTTGCTCGTTTTCATACAAACCTGCAACATGGCTCAATATTCAGAAGCTTAGGTGATAATGGAAAATTGTGTCTCCTTTTAATAATATTTTACTTTATCAGAAGGAAGGTAGGATTTGGAAGGAATGCTAAGAACTGTTGCCATCCAAAGTGTATTCTCAGGCCCCTGAAATACCCAACTCTCCTTGAAGGACTGCTCCTCACTCACTGTCTTTCCTATAGTACACACTGCACAGAAACAGTTGGGATTTCAACCAGCTGTGGCTAATTAGGATGAACAAACCCTACCGAAGGAGATTATAAAAATACAGACTGTGAATTCAACTGAATCTCTCAGGGGAAAAAAATCAGTAGATAAAGGAGTGATTAATGAACACTGTTATTAGGGTTTTTGTTGTTGTTGTTGTTTGTTCCGTTTACCCTTCTGTTAGGCTCAGTAAAGAACAGTAAGAAAAAAGAAGGCGCCAGCCCTGGTTTCATCAGCTAGCCTGCTCTCTTGCACCTCAGGGGTGCATTCTATTTATAGGCTGGAGAAGACGAGCACTCTCAGCTGTACAGCCTGCATTAACACCTATTAAGGAAGGAAAAAAACCTCAGGTTGTGTCTGCGTTCAGATGAAAGGGTGCAGCTAGCGTAGCTTTGTTGCTAGTTTGGATGCAGACATAAAAGGATGTGGAGACATACATTACTGCCTTAGATTGGTTTTAAAAATTCAGCACTGTTTGTAGACCGTTTTTTCTGCTGTGTGTTATTACACAGTAGGGTACATTCTGGCTGCCATAAAAGGGATTTGTTCGGCTCTGAGTTGGTCCAAATAATTCAGGCCTCCTCCCTCACACTTCTGCCTCCTTACTTCTTTTTCTCTTTTATTAAGGAAAAATCCACATAGCATGAAATCCACCATTTTGCATCGTATAATTCTGTGACTCTTTACGTTTCACAATGTTTAGCAACCATTACTACTGAATTGCAGGATATTTTCATCATCCCGAAAGAAGCCCAGGACCCACTAAACCATCACACTTATTCTTTTTTCTCCCAGCCTCTGGGAACCAGTGATCCACTCTCTGTCTTGGTGAATTCGCCTGTTCTGACCATTTCTTCTAAATGGAGTTATCCAATATGTGACCTTTGTGTTTGGCTTTTTAAAAAAACAAAACAAAAGAAAACAACCCTAATACAATGTGTTCAGGGTCCACCCGTGTTGTAGCATGTACGACACAACCCAATTTTAAAATGTGAAAATCAGGGCAACCAGAAAAAGGGTTCCAGTCTTAGATGGCAGCAGGTAGCTGGAGCTCACAGCAAGGCCATGTGCTGTTGGTTCACTACCATCTCCTTGGCCGGGGAGATAGCTCAGTGGCATAAGTGCCTGTCTAGCTACCATCTCCTTCTCTCTTGTTTTTTCTTATCATACTGCTCTAATTTACATTATTTGTGTCTATCTAGGTATGTGACCCTGATCATAAACTAATGATTTTTCAATTCATTTTGCATTGGAGTCACCCAAGTAACGATGAACACTTCTGATAGCCAGATCTGGTTCTCATGTAAAAATTCTACTTCAGTTTATCTGGGGTGGGGGCTGGGGAGTGACTTTTCTTCCTCTTTTTTTTTAGGGGGGGTGATTTTTCTTAAATGTACATTCTTATTAATGCCTATTAATTTTACAAGAAAGTGAGTTTCAGTGTATCTTTATACATACACGTAACATTTTAAATTCCCACTCTCTGTAACTGTCTCTTACATCCTCCTTCCCCTCACCTTTACTCCTTCCTCTAGGGGTGGTTATGCTAAACAGCTTTCCAGGTGATTGTAAATGGGAACCTAGGGTTTGGAACCATTCTTTTAAGCCATCCAAGGAGACGCTGAAGGCTACCTCACTTTTGTCTCTTCTCCAGCCCTTCCTGTGCTTTCTCTTCCAGGAGGTGAACCTTCCCCTTTCCTCTTGACTCTGCCGGGGTGGTCACCCTGGCTTGATACTTCCGATTCCCCACTGTGCAGCGCCTGAGAAACCAG
>NDGN011366149.1:0-10849 GCA_002564285.1 Tympanoctomys barrerae | reverse complement strand
CTCAGGCCCTTGCACTTGCCAGGCAAGTGCTTATTCTACTGAGCCATCTCCCCAGCCCCACAGTTACTGATTTTAAATTTTAAAATAGAAACATTTCCAAACGAGGTCACCATTCCTGTAGTGATACGGCGCTCACCGAGCTAACCGTGTGGCCCTCGGCTGTCTTTGCAGGGAAGCTCCTGAAAGCAGAGTACATCCTGAGCAGCCTCATCAGCAACAGTGGAGCAACAGGTCAGTGGCTCGGGGCCTGACCGTGTGGTGGGCTGTGTCTCCCCAGGCCTGGTGTCCTGGTGATGCAGCACACTAATCTTCAGTGTGTAGCAGGTGTCCCAGTGAGGCCAGAGACATATTCTGGCAGATGGATGAGTGACTTGGTTGAGCGTCATACTTTGGTTTCTGTTTTCTCTGACTCCAAAAACAACAGAGAAGCAAGGCACTCAGGACTTCTCTGCACTCACTTAGCATTCCCTAACAGACAGTAATGGCAGCAGGTACAATGAAGATCCCTTAAACCTTCAGATACCTTGTTGGAATTTCTGAGCATTTAAGTCAACACATTTTCCAAATGTTGAGCACAGTTTGCAGGGGCCTTTGATCTCACAATGCTAGGGAAGAAGGTTCCAAGCCCCTTGAAACTTGTGGGCACCCCCACAAGGCGAGTATGGAATGTGGCCATCAGCTGCACACCCTCATTCATGGCCACTGTTGCTTGCTAGGCTTCTACCCAAGAGGTGACTAAAAATGCAGGGAAGGTTTAAATTTTTAAAAGTTATGACAATAGCCAGGAATATAGCTCAGCAGCATAAGCACCTGCCTGGCAAGTGCAAGGTCCCAAGTTTAGTCCCCGGCACCACACACAAAAAAAGTTCTGACAATAAAAGACACATTACCATGAATTCCCCTCACAGTCCTCCCCCTCGCTTCAGACACCCCTGTCCCATGGTTCTGCCACTTCCTGAAGTAGCTTTGGGAGTCTTCTCACACGAGCATCATTAAGAAATCTGATCAAACACAGTGAACACTACTGCTGACACCATCCAATGGAAAGGAGGCTTATAGAACATGTCAGTGCCCTCACCCACCTGATTCACTGGATCTGGCACTGTGGGACTTCTGCCGTTCCCCAAAACCAAAATGACCATGTAGACTCAGGATGTTGAGGCAGCTGTAACTGCACAACTAAAAACACAGGATTCATGGCAACATGTCTTTTACTGTAATAAAGTGTTTAAAAATTTAAATGTACAAGGACAGGCCAAATAGCTCAGCTGATTAAAGCACCTGCAAGCAGGCACAGCGGCTGGGGGTTCAATCCCTGGGCCTGCCATACTGACCCTGCCCCCAGGGTGCACTGAGATGGCAATTGAGACTGGGTGTGGTGGCACACGCCTGTAATCCCAGTCTTGGGAGGCTGTAAACAGGTGGATCACTACGAGTCCGATCTAATAATGAGACCCTGAATACCCTGTAGACCCTTCCCTAAAAAAATACAAAAAAGAAAAATTTTAAAGTACATGGTATTTTTATCACACCTTATATGCACACTTGCCACTTTGTACACCCTGTACACACTCATATACTACAGGCACAATGAAAAGCAGGAAAAAACAGTGCAGAGTGACAGAAGAGAATGCAGGGGCGGTGATAGAGTCTACCTTTCAGGTTGTGTCCTCCTCCTGTCCTTTTGGCCCTACACTGGACAGGTTTATTTCTCTTTAGAGCCTGCTGGCATAAACCTTATCCTAACTTGCCAGCACTTTCGCCCCATGAGACACCATAATCACAGAGCCCCCACTCACATTGCTGCGGATCAGGACCCTGCTTGAGCGCAGACTCCTGTGAGTCGTGGACCCTTTCCTGCCCTCTCAGTTTGTGTGCAAGGTCACCAATTTGGTATCCAAGCCAATGAGGAGGGGGGTTTGATCCTCCATGGGGCAGCCCTGAGGCAGGGGCTACAGGGACAGGGGTCCAGGAAGGCCCAGGAGGCTGCCATGCTGCAGCTGGTTGGGCAGGATGAGACCAAGGAGGAGACCCGATAGGGGCACTACACTGCTCGGTGAAGCACAGAAGGGCACTGCGGCCTCCGGGTTGGAACCTGACTCTAAGTACAGAGATGCGGGGCTGGGGAGATAGCTCAGAGGTCTAAGCACATGCCTGGCAAGTGCAAGGACCCAGGTTTGGTCCCCGTACTGCATGCATGCTGGCTCCAGAAACCCAGGTTTGCCGAGCCAGCCACGCCTGTCATCCCAGCACTGGGGAGGTTGAGACAGGAGAATCACTGTGAGTCTGAGCTGCATAGTGAGACCCTGTACCAAATAAATAGAGGGTTAAAAAATAATAATAAGTATAGAAATGTGATCGCCTCTTGCATCCAAGTCCCATGTGCTGCTAAAGATGTCTATAAAAATAAGTTCTTTGCCAGGCCATTCCCCTAGGAACTCCAAGTGACAGTGCTTTCCTTTGTTTGTTTTAGGCACCTGGCTCTACAGAAAGGAAAGTGACAAGGTCCTGGTGCAGTCGGTCTGCATCCAGATCCGAGGACAAATCCTGCAAAAGCTTGGTATTCACACCACACTCATCTTTGCAAACCACAAGATTTTCTGTGAAATGTTCTTATTGTTTCTGGCAAAACTATTGATCCTCACTTCTTTTAGCGTCTCCTCCTTGAAAAAATGAAGTGTAAGATCCCAGGAGCCAAACTAGGTGCGGTGGTGCCTGCCTGTGGTCCCACTACTTGAGAGGCTGAGGCAGGAGGATTACTAGAACACAGGAGTTCAAGGCCAGCCTGGGCAGCACTGGGAGACATTGGCTTTAAAACAAAACAAAAAAAAAAAAAAAAAAAACCAACAACAAAAAAACAAGAATGATAGCATCCCAGAACTTGGGAGGCTGAGGCAGGAGGATCATTGTGAATTCAAGGCCAGCCTCGGCTACAAAGTGAATTCAAGGCCAGCCGGAACTGTGTAGCCAAACCCTGTCTTAAACAAATCAACAAAAGAATGACAGGCATATCAAGGATATTACTAAAGCAAAATGTTTTTCTGTGGGATTTTGGTAGAAAAATTTACAGTTGCTTATCAGTGCTGTTAAGCATAGTATTCTCAGTATTATCTCCTGCTTCTGACCCAGTTAAGAAGAATTTTGGATGATATGGTAGCACTGTGATCCAAATCCATCAAAATGCCTTGGGCATCCATATTTAGTGGTAATCATGTATTTTTCAAGTGAAGTTTAGAAATCCTGATTGTGCTTTAAAGTACAAACTAAGAGGTTTATGTGTTTTTTATGGAGCTGGTATTGAATTTAGGACTCCTATGTGCTAACGCTGTATCCCCAGCCCTCAAGTTGGAAAAAAATGCTCAGTGAAGATGATAAGTAGTATCCTCATAAATCATGGGGAAAACTATATAACATATAGAATGTATAAAAAAATGCAACAACTTTACTGTTCCCCAGTGAAATAAAGAACATTATCTACATTAAACCAACTGGGAAAACAGTTGCAATGTTGGTCTAATATAGCTCTGAGTTTTTCTAACAGGATCCAGGGAATTTCCTCCCCCACTCACAGGTGTTTCTAACCAGGAGCATGGGCCAGGAATGTAGTTCAGTGGCACAGCACCTGCCTGGCAAGTGCAAGGTCCTGAGTTCAATTCCAAGTACATACGTACATACATACATACATACATACATACATAAACAAACCAAGAGCACTGGTCTATCCTTGCATCTCTCCCATTCCAGGCATGTGGTACGAAGCCGCAGAGTTAACCTGGGCCTCCATCGTTGGATATTTGACGCTTCCTCAGCCAGATAAAAAGGTTGCTTGTCTAGCGCTTCTTTTTCCCTTTCTATTATTTGTCTTTGCATGGCACAGTTCAGTCCACTGTCAATTCCCTCTGCTCTGTCTATGTTATGTATGATTGCAAGACCAGGAAAATGTCATGGCTTCCTTCTCTGTCTGGCTCTCGTCCTTCTTCTGTCAGCCTGTTGGCATAGATGTAGTGTTGCTGTAATCACTTGTAACTATTTCCGTATTTATCTCATCTGGTCTGTGCCTCTGTTTTATTATATGTTTAGCCTTTATGTGATTCCCTAGAGGATTTCAGGTGAACAAGTTGTTTACATGTATAATCAATTGCCTTGAGCAAGGAAAGACTTCAATTATTTGTTTATGTAGCATCCTTAAGAAATGGACAGCTGGGCGTGGTGGTGCATGCCTATGATCTCAGCACTTGGGAGGCTGAGACAGGAGAATTGAGGCAAGTTTGAGGCCAGCCTGGGTTACACAGTGAGCTCAAGCCTAGCCTGCTCTACAGAGTCCAGAATGCTAACCATTACACAATGGAATAGCCTGAACTACATAGTGAGACCCTGTCTCAAAAAAACAGAGTGAGGTGCATGCTTTGCTTCTTGACTTTGTATTTTCATTCTGTGTGATTTGTAGGAATATTCTCCTAATATCTGAAGCCCAGTTTATTCATTCTCTTTCCTGGAGCTCCCAGCTACCATGCTTTTACACCACAGAACATCGTGTGAGATCTCTTTCCTGGGCCAATGATCAGGGCCTAGCATGGTAGACAGGTTTAGTCTGATAGAGGAATAGCTGTGTTTATGGTTGGTCTCTGGATGGGTCTGATGTGATACACTTTCTACCTCAGTGACATCTGGTTCAAAGTATACCCAGTGTTGCAGTCAGAATAGTAACACTAAAGGCGGCAAATGGTGCATGGAGAAATCACCATCACCTACAGACCAAGCCAGAGCTCTCAGCAGCCCCGCATGCTCAGTCTGACCTGTTGTGTCTTCCTTTCAGGGCATCTCCACATCACTAGGGATTCTGGCTGACATCTTTGTTTCCATGAGTGAGAATGATTACGAAACATTTAAAAACAACCCACGGATTAACTTGGTAATTGTCACCTGTCTAAAGCACGGTTCAGAGCAGCACCCCTTGACTCTGCCAGTGCCATTCTCCATGTGGTATCGTGTGGTCAGCTCTGTTCCCAGAGCTTGGGCAGGGTGAAGTCTGCCTTCCCGGGTCAGTGTGGGGCAGGGCCACTCCTGCGCAGCTGTATCGCCCAGCACCCAGCCCAGAGCCGCGAAGTGGTTGACAGAAAAGCTCTAGGGAATAAATGAATAAATATCAGCAAAGCCATTTTGAGACCCATTTATTTCCTTTTGAGTCTTCACAAAATTCAGTTTCCAAACTTGGGCCATCTTAGTAATAAAAGGGCAATAATTTTACAATTCATCACTATCTGTTCAAATCGCCACATTAGTCATTTGTTTCGGGCCTTTATCTTTAATAATTAAGGACCAGCCAAATAGCTCAGCGGATTAAAGCACCTGCTTAGGCAGATGCAGCGGCTGGGGTTCAATCCCTGGCATGTAGCGCCAGCCTCAACCCCAGGGCATGCTGAGACACCGACTGAGACTGGGCGTGGTGGCACGTGCCTGTAATCCCAGCTCTTGGGAGGCTGAAAACAGGTAGATCACAACAAGTCCAATCTACCTCGTGAGACCCTGTCGACTCTGTAGACCCTGAACTAAATACAAAAATAAATACTTACTAATACTTATATATCACCTGGCAACTCAGAAAATGTGTGTATCTCCACAGAAACGCCAGGACACACAGGTAAAGTGGAGGGAAAAGTAACCCGAGGCCCAGAGAGACTGAGCAAGGTCTGCAGCCCTCACAAGCAGTATGAGGGATCCGGGTCAGAGCCTGGCCTCTGAGAACTCAGAGCACCGATGCTGACCTTGAATTTCTCCAGTTGCATTAAGATGGAGATTTTTAATGTCCATATGGCCAGCTTGTTAGATAACCAAAGTGAACCCTGGTGAGTCAATTAGTATAAGTCAGTATAAGGGAATGCAGTTTGCTGCCTGCAATATGAATCTCAGTAAGACTTTTTTCTATCATATCAAAGTTGAAAAAGAGGTATGGCCATGTCCGCTGCAGTTATCCCAGGTGACTGGTTAAAACTGCACACTACTCAGCGCTCAGGAGGCTGGAGTATCACAGCAAGCTCCAGGCCAGCCTAAAATATAGAGCAAGACCCTGTCTCAAAATATGCAAATAGGGCCTGGGAGATAGCGCGGCAGTTTAAGCGCCTGCCTAGCAAGCACAAGGACCTGGGTTCGATCCCTGGTACCACATGCCGTGCCGGCCCCACACCAAGCCAGCCGCCAAAACTGTGGTGCATGCCTGTAATCCCAGCACTGGGGAGGCTGAGACAAGTCTGAGCTGCATAGCAAGACCCTGTACCAAATAAATTTTAAAAACAAGCAAATAAAAAATAAAATAAAATTCCAAACTACCTTCCCGTTCTAGACCTCCCTTACACTTTCTCGGCTTCATTTTCTTCTCAGAGCACTGACCCTCCTCCAGTGTTGCTGATGGCCTGTGCTGACCAATCCCTCCCCTGCAGAAAGGAAGCTCCTTGCGGCTCTGAGCAGTGGCTGGCTGGCGGAGGTGCTCAATGCCCACTCCTAGGGTGAATGGCGGCGTCCTCGGTGCTGTGAGGCCTCTAAGGGCCCCTCACCCACCCGGGCATTGAGGACAGTGCACTGCTTCTAAGACCTCGCTGCTCTAAACATTATGCAGCAAGTGGGCCAGAAAGATAGCTCAGTGGAATAAGCGCTTAGCTCGCAAACTCAAAGTCCTGAGCTCAAACCCTGGTACCGGACCAAAAAAATAAATAAATAAATAAATAAATAATTATGCAGCAAGATGGAAGAGGGATAAAGGGGAAAGGGGAGGAGTTCACACTCTTCCCCCAAACTGCATACTCCTTGTCTTACAAGTATTTGATGAGGGGCCGGGGAAATGGCTCAGTAGAATAAGAGCTTGCCTGGCAAACGCAAGGGTCTGTGTTCAATCCCTGGTTCTGCAAAAAAGAAAGGAAAAAAAAAAAAAAGGAAACAAGTATTTGATGTGTATGCTGATTCGTTTCATTAACACTAAAATTTTAATTTAGTTCATTGAAATAGAAGTTTGTATAATTACCTGCTTCTTTTTTTGTAAGAATCTTTTGGGTTTATGTTGTGCACTGAGTAGCTACTTTGAGGATAATGATGCACAGTGTAGCAATTATTGTTATTCTCTTTTTATTTGATTATAAAATATTTTCTCATAAAATAAAAAAAAGAAGGAAAGAAAGGAAGAGCCCCCTGGCCACAACAGTGCAGAAGCCACCTAATTTAGTGGCAAAGCCATCAGGGATCCCGTCAGGGAAGTGCTGCCCACTTCCCTGAGAACCCTCAACTCTTCATGCACCCACCCAGCCTGCTGGGGTGCCAGGGGAGGCGAGAAGGTGCGAGGAGCACAGTCCTGGCCTTTCTTGGCTGTGGTCCTGTTCAGAAAGGTTTGCAATACTAAGAGAAAGGGCCAGGGAGATGGCTCAGTGGAATAAGCGCTTCCCTGGCAAGCGTAAGGGCCTGAGTTCAATCCCTGGTCCCGCAAAAAAAAAAAAAAAAAACTAAGAGAAAATTAGAAGAAAAGAAAGGAGCCAGCACCTGCTAATACATGAATCCTAATCGCCGCCCCCTCTGTTTCCTGGACTCCCCAGGTCTTGCTCAAGGAGTTCAACCACCGGCTGCTGTCGGCAGCAGAAGCCTGCAAGCTGGCGGCAGCCTTCAGTGCCTACACACCCCTGTTCGTGCTCACAGCCATGGTAAGAGGAGCTCCCGGACCTTGGCCTCAGAACCAATGGAAAGAAGGGGTGATGCAAGGCCACCCCGCTGTGCATAAGAGACCCCAGATGTGGGCACCTGCGGGGTTCCCAAAAGCCCCTCCTGGGGCAGTGAGGGGTGACTGTCACCTGGGGACTCAGGTCCTCAGGGGGTCTCAGAGCCACCACTCTCACTTTGCTGTTAATAAATGAGTGCTGTGTTTGTGAACAGCAGCCCCACCTCAGAGAGTTTTCTTGTGTCTAAACCCCATGCAGCCTTTGCTGATACTAGCCCCAGCAGTGACCAGAGACCTGCCATCCCCCATGAGAAAGCCGCAGGGCCACCTAAGGTGGGAGTTGAAGCTCATTATGCTTTTTTGAGCTAGGATCTCGCTACATAGTTCAGGCTCACCTTAAACTCACTCTGTGGCCCATGCTGGTCTGGACCTCTCTGTGATCCTCCTGCCCCAGCCTTCCGAGTGCTAGGATTACAAGCATGTCTCGCCACATTCAGCTGAATCCCCTCTCTTGCTCATGTATCAGCCAATTGCTCACATCCCAGTCTCATCTGATACCCAGAAATACCTCAGGTCCTTTATACAGTGGTGTGCTTTCTTTAGAATATCTGAGCACGTGTTTATTTTCCTACAATACTTTAAGTGGTTCTAATTAAGGATTCTAATCTTCACTTACCCTGAAAGTACGTGTGGCTTGCTTCCCAGTCCACTTCCATAGCTGATGCTCGTCTTGCTGTTTCCCCAGAACATCCGTGGCACGTGCTTGCTGGCCTATAGCAGCTCCAGTGCCTGCCCACGAGGCCAGAGAGGCTCCTGTCTGTGTGCAGCCCAAGAGGCCTTTGAGATCGGCCTCCTGACCAAGAAAGAGGACGAGCTGGTCTGTGGGAAGCAGGAGCTCCATAGCCTGATCAAAGCGGCCTTTGGCCTGGCCACTGTGCACCGGAGACTCCACGGGGACACAGACATGGTGCGTGAGGCCAGCCAGCTCTGTGTGCAAGCTGTGGGGACACTGTATAGGTTCAGCTCCTCCTCTGAAAGCCAGGACAGAGAGGCTCTGTCCCGGGAAATCCTGTCTGCAATCAGCCATGTGAAGCATCGCCTACAGGTCCAGAGCTTTACCAATTTGGACGACAGGTCTTATGTTCCAGAGAGTTTCGAGTGCGGCTTGGGTAAGCCTGTCTTGCATGGACAAGCAGATTTCCAACAGATCCTCCAAGGCTACTCACAGCACCACCTCTCAGTGTGCGAGGTTTTTGAAAGCACATGTGGACAGAGTAAGAATAAAGAGAAAAATGCCAACAAAGAACTTTGCATCACTGCCTTAAAAACTGAAACCAAATCCCTGGATACAGTGAGCGCCATGGAGGATGAACTATGCTCACCCCAGTGCAGGACACCCTCCTCCGGAATAGAGAAACTCGGAAGGGCGGAGAGGAGGAACTGGGCCCACTCGGAAGCATTTCGAGTCTCCCTGGATCAAGACGGGGAAACCGAGTCGGAGCCACCTGTGCAGGGCAGTGGCCGCGAGGTTTGGATCACGCCCGTGAACAGCAGCGGGAGCTCGGGTTCCTGGAGCCAGGTGTCGGGGCTGAGTTCTTCTGCCAGCTGGGAAGAAGTGGACCACCCTGGGGAGCCAGTAGAGAACCTCGTGGACAGTCAGTGTCCCACAGCCTCACGTGAGGAGTCCGAGAGGGGTGGGGACAGCAGAGTTGTGCACTTGGTGTTTTCAGACTTCTGTGGTCTCTCTCTCCAGGCGCCCAGAGGGGATGATGAAGAGCCCTCCCCAAGTCGCCCACACAAACACCTGTCCTCCAGAGCCTGCGCTCCCCACAGCACTTCCGACACCTGTGTGGGCCCCGTGGCTGGGCTGTCAGGGGCTCTGGGGGACACACGCAAAGTCAGACACGTGGGAACCCGAAATACTCCTGCTCCCACCACACTCTCTCTCGTTTCCCAGGCTTGTGATTCTGTCCTGCATGGGGACACAGCTGCGTGGGGTTGCGTGAAAGAAGACAACGTTTTTGAAAGCCTAAATTTTGCAGAAACCAGTTGTGATGTCCCAGCCAGGCTTGGGGCAGAGACAGAAAAAGAAGTCCGTACATGTAAAGATGTCTCCACATGGGTGGACCCCGAAGGAGAGACGGTGGAAAGCACCCAAGATGCGCCCTTGGATAGTCATGCCAGGCTGGGTGGTGCACTGGGTGACAGTGCCAGGCTGGGGTGCGGCTCTTTCCCTCCTCTTTACCCGATTCAGCAGCCTGAGTCCCCTGAGACCAGAGGCTCTTTGGAGGAGCTGGGTGTCGATCCCGATGCCCTCACAGAGGACGAAGGGGGCCATCTGCTTGGCAGTGCCTGTGTCCCCTCCGCAGCTGGGCCTGGCCCTGGCACACCAGGCACACTGAGGCAGCCCCCAGGGCAGAAGACAGGGACCCCTGGCATCCCCGCAGGCGATAGCAGCCCCTTCCCTGTCCTCAACGAAGACTGTGCCACCACGGAGGAAGGAGACCCACCAGGACGCATGCTCAGCTACAGCCAGAGCTCGGGCTCCTCCCCGAGGTGGTGGCTGAAGTCACCTGCCTTCTCCAGCGGCTCCTCTGAGGGCGAGAGCTCATGGTCCTTCCTAAATTCCAGCAGAAGCTCAGTGGCATCCTGGCCAGGGGTGGTGCAGCAGGAGGTGCTGGAGGCACGCACACTGACACCTGCTGACCTGGAGAAGCTGCTCACCGGCGTGGGCCACGGCTGGCTGCTGCAGAGGCTGGAGCACACGGGCGTGTTCAAGCCCAGCCAGTTGCACAGAGCATACAGTGAGCATCTATAGTCGCGGCCCAGGGCGGGGTTCGCTGCGTAGACCACTTGGAACTCATGAGTATGCATTATGTTTGGTGAGGTCTGTGAGTTCACAGAGAAAGATCCCCTCCAGGAGCCTCCCTCTCCCTTCCTGGGGGGGACCTTAATAGCTACAAAGAAGAAAGACACATGCTATCTTCCATAGCCGAGGTTTCCTATCAGAATGCATGGGCCAGCCAAACACGCAGATGCACCCCCTTGTCCCAGCACTCTGAGAGACTGAGGCAGAAGGATTGCAAGTTCAAGGCCAGCCTGGGCAACTTAATGAGTTAGTGAGACCTTGTCTTGAAACTTTTTTTTTTTTTT
>NDGN011366139.1:0-39629 GCA_002564285.1 Tympanoctomys barrerae | reverse complement strand
CTTTCTTTCTTTCTTTCTTTCTTTCTTTCTTTCTTTTTGGAACCAGGGATTGAACTCAGGCCCGTGCACTTGCCAGGGAAGTGTTTATTCCACTGAGCCATCTCCCCAGCCCCCAAGTTTGTGTTTTCTAAAACTAAAGAATGAATTTTAGGAACAGATAGAGGTTAAGAGCAGAATATATTTATTGAAGGAAAGAAAGCTTCTGTATGAGAAAGGCCCCAAAGGGCCCCAGCCCAGTGGGTTGTCCCCTGGGAAGCTCTCTCTCCCAAACACTTTTATAGAGTGACAACATGCTGTGAGGTGGGTCTAAGGTGGAAGCCGTGGGGACTCACTTAGGTGGGTATGAAGTGGGACAATACTATAGTCAACCAATGTGATTACAAGCATCATTGCTCAAGTAAAATTGATTAAACTGGAAGCAAATTGGGAAGCAAGTCACAGAGCATGCGGGTAAGAATACAGAGCAAGGTCTCTTTCTGCTGGGCTTGGGTTAAAGTCTCTTTCCGGCTCTTTCAAGGTGACTGATACCTATATAGAATATCAGTCCCTGACGCCCATCCTTAGGGAAGTATGTGGCTACATTTGTTTACTCTTTTGTCTTGAGGTCTGGCCCNCAGCAGGAGTGTCTGTCTCTTCCAAAGCTACAAAGTCACCTTGTCTTCCATATTGTCCTTGAGGGCCTGGCCCTGTCTGACTGCCTATAATACTTCTAAGTCAGCTGCCTACACACTATTATGCACTCTATCAAAACAATATAAATAGGGAATATATATATATATATATATATATATATATCAGTAAATAAAATACATTGACAGACAGACTTAAGATAAAGTGACTAGAATTTACTAAATAGAGGACAATCTGTTGTAAGTAAAGTGATTTAAGGTTTTTATTAAATTTTTTATTTAAATTATTTATTTATTTGATACAGGGTCTCATTATGCAGCTCGGACTCATAGTGATCCGTCTGTTTCCACTTCCCCCAGTGCTGGGATTACGGGCACGTGCCACCCTGCCCCGTTTCAGTGGCTGGCACTGCATGCCTGGGATTCTGGGGCCAGCGCAGTGTGCGGTACCGGGGATTGAACCCCGGTCCTTTCACTTGCCAGGCAGGCACTCTGATTGCTGGTTTATCTCCCCAGCTCCTTAACTTTGCTTTCTGAAAGTATTCCATTTCAAAACAAATGATTATGCACTTAGGCAGGCTGGAGAACAGACGAGAACGTTGCCAGAGGAGCATCTGTGTTTTGTGTGAAGGTTTAAAATACAACCTCTACCGTGCTCTTTAGGCTCTTCATACGAAAGCCATGCAATAATTCCTCTTATGGTCAACGGCTAAATAAAACCAACTCCTTCTGGATGAGATGCGGAGCTTTCTCTAGTGAGGTGCTGAGAATGCAATGCGTGGATGATCCAGTTTTACCTCGGCTGCCCCCAGGGCAGGGCTGAAGTCTCTGTTCCCCCACATGAGTCTCCAGCACCTCAGAAGGCTGCTAGGTACAGCTGTCTTTTCTTCCTGCCCTCCGCTTTCTATGACTAACCCCCTTCTGTTATTCTCCCCTTGCTGTAACTCATCTTTTCAGGAGTTGAGCAAGGCATGGGTAATAAACCAATAAGAGCAAAAATTAACACTAATGAAAAGCGAGGCAGTGCCAACCTTGGTCCCCATGTGGGTCTTCACCGTTGCCAGATGAGTGTTTCTTCAACTGACTTGCATTCCTTTTCATTTTGTCAGTATTTCCTAACACAAAGGTTCGACCTTATCTCTGCAGTTTGCTGAGTCATGCTATACAAAGCCCAGCAATGCCAAGGCTGTGAGACACGACTCACCTTCCTCGGCAGAGAGGCCCCGCTGGACTCTCAGCTGGAAAGGAAGGGAAGGAAAGCATATGCCCTGCAATTGCATAGTGTATCTACAAAGTAGCCAGAGTGATCAAAAACCTTCTCAGTCCTTAGTCACATTTTTAGAAAGTGATAGGTTATGGCCAGAGTACAGACTGCTACATTATCATGGCCCTAATTCAGCACAGCTATATCCCCTAAACAGCAGCTTTTCTTCCCACTGACCACTTCCTCTTCTGTCTTCCCCACTCCAGCCCTGGATACAACTCCCTTTTACCTTTTCCCCTCTCACAAGGGAGCCCCCAGTCAGCTCCCGTGTGTCCCTGAACCTGCCCCTCACACTCTGCCCCCAACAAGAATCCACAGAGTCTCAGCCTCCCCGTCTCAGGTCCCAGGACCTGCCCATCTCCCTGCCCGCGCTTCTCGCCCTGTCTTCAGAGTTAATGAAGGCCTCCCCTCCCGCTTATTTCTGCTTCTCTGCTGCACTGGTGCCACTGCCACCATCGCTGCTGCCACTAAAACCTATCAGAAAGAAAGTGCTGTCACGTGGTGAGTTTCTGCTCAAGGGGCATGGTTGGGAAAGTCTTGCGTTCAGTACTGTGTGACACGGTTCACTGGCGTCTGCTCTGCGGCCACTCGGCAGACACAGGAACACCAGCCTGTCCCCTGTCTCTGGGCAAGCGATGCCCATGGGCAGAGTCAAACCACCCTAAAGCCTGAGTACTCCAGCATCTGTTGCAGCCACTGAATGAAACAGACCTTATTACCGTCTCCGCGGGATTACCAGTTAAAGTGTCCTTCAGGGTTTACTTCATTAAGACGATTTGCATTTTTTTCTCCCCTTATTCTGTCTTCAGAATCTGCCATCTACTCTTCAAGAGCATCATGTTTACATTTAGTCCAGACAGGACATGTCCTCAAAGGCCACACGGGGCTGGTGGCTGCTGGCCTGGGTCACATAGAAGCCCGAAGCCTCTGATTCTACTACTGAGAGGTAGAAGCAGGCAGCAATGTTCAGTTCTGGGGAGGATGCCTGACCGAGTGTCTTCCTGCAGTGAGAATGAGTCCATGAGACTGCTTAACAGATACAAGTAATTTCAACCCTATACATCTAGAGACTTTTTCTCTAGGATGTGCTTGTGATACATAATAATTACACCATTTTGGGGAGCTGATATGTCCATACTCTTATAAAAATTTACATACATCCAGCAGTGCTGCTGCAGGAAATTATCCTAATGAAATAATAAAAATTGTTCCAACGACAAAGATTCATTACATTGTTATTTATAATTTCAGGTGGTGAAAATAGTCTATAGGCTCATCAAAATGGAATGATCTGAATGAATTAATGTGTGATACGTACCACACAGTATAGCCACTGGGTACTGGCATATAGGATTAAAATCACTTTGTAGTAGGGGGATGACAGTACTCTACAGACTGAAGATACTTGCACAGCAAAACAAATATACTAGAATTCGCCAATCTGTACACTTATATGGTACACATAATCTTAATGTTATGGTAGATAAATTTCATGCTTTAGTCCAGCTACCAATGTGGTAGAGAAATATTTAATGAAATCTTGAGTGCTCACAGTGAGTGGTTCAAATTTTGCCAAAAAGTCCATGCATAAAAATTCAGACATATGAAGGTTTTAACTGCCTTTGCAGTAATCTCTTTTACATATTCATTGTTGAGCTGAAGAATGTGGGTAAGGAGAGGCAAAGCAGAGTGGGCAAAATCACTCAAGTCTTGTGAACAAGGAGAAAATGATAAAAGTAGGCAGCAACCTCAGGGTGCAAGAGCTCAGACATAGACCAAAAGGGTCAGAGTCCTTCCCTTCACACAGTGGGAAGAGAGTTGTTTTTACTGCTTTTCACTTTATAATTTTGCTGTAAACATATATTACTCTCTATGACAAATAACTGTTGTTCCAAAGACGAAGCATTAAAGGACACTGAGCACTCGGGGCTGGTCTCCAGGGCTTGGCAGGGGCTGGCTCTAAACTGAGAGGCCCTGGAGGTGCAGGGGAGGTGGGTTCTCTTGGAGCTGTGTCAGCGCGCTGAGGGCCTTTCCTTGTTGTTCTGAATTTCTGCAGAGCCGGGAGGCTGGGAGGGAGGTGTGCAGAGCTTTCTTAGGCAGGTGGCCAAGATGGCGGCTTGGCCTTGGCTGTTGCAGTGACACCAGATGAAAGCACATCTAGGATATTTGGGGATAAGATTCAGTAGTTCCAAGTCCCCTTGAGTGAGCCCTGGGCCTGTTTCCCTTTTGTCTGTGGCCTGTCATCAGAAAAGGGTCTGGTCCTGGAAAGATTCTATTCATTGAATGTAACCTCTGCCTTCTCTTTGGAAGAGCAGACTCCTGTCTTCCAGGTTGTTGCCCCCTTCCTCTGCCCCAGGAAGTCCCCTGGCAGAGCCTCCTATGAGGTGAGGGCAGTGAGGGTGACTTGATCTGCAAGGGCACTGTCCTTCCTGCTGCAGCAATGGGTTGCAGGCCTGACCCTCCCGGAGTCCCAGCAGGGTGCTCAGCTTTCTGCATAGCTGTGGGGTGAGTCACTACCAAAGGCTTCCTAAAGGAGACTCCTTAAGTTACGGTAACATTTTAGAAGGGTATTTATAGTGCAGTAGAGAACAGGAGGGCTGGCCACTAGGACTGCACCTCCCTCTACACAGGCCTCTCCGCCAGCTGGTTCCTCTCGGGCACTTTCCTGTCCTCCTCTTTGTCCCCTGATAGGAGGCAAAGCCTCCCGGGGGCAGCCTTCAAAAGCCCAGGGCCTGCCGCTGACCCCACCCTGACACCAAGAGATCTCCTCAGCCCTCCGGTTCTCCAGGCCCCCGGCCTCCGGGCCCCTCTGCTGCTCTGTCCAGCAGCTCTGGGCTCTGTTTATTAACAATTCAGATGGACTGTCCTGCAATGAGTGGAAATGCCAGAGCTTATTTGTTCTGGTTTCTTTCCACTGTGTATGCTCCGTTTCCGAGGCTGTCGTTGGTTACCTAGGATATGGCCTGGGGAGGCGATGGATTGGCCCAGAGCTTGGATGGGTTCCCCGAAAGGCTGTGCAGTGGGCCAGTGCTCAGGAGGTTGCCCTGACCTGGCGCCCGATTGACCGCGTGCCAGCCCCTGTGCACTGTGCTCCCAGAATCCTCCTCTGGACCTCAGCATTTCTTGCCTATCTCCTTATTTTGGCTTTTCTCCAAGTGGTTTTGTAAATTTATACATCTGTCTACCGCTAGGCTATGTGATCCTTTAAGCCATGATCGCATGTTATTCTGTGTTGCAACCAGCACAGTCCAGAGCATGCAAAGGCTGTTTAATGTGTGTTGCTTGAGTACATGTGAAAATGGGCATTTGTTCTGCTTGATGGGGGGAGTGGAGTGTGAAACAAGCTTCGGCCTTTCATAACCAGTCAATGTTCTTTATGGAAAATACACCTAATATTTAGTGATTAACCACCTATCGTGTTAGAGTCCTTTGAGACATTTCAACTTCTTTTTCCTAACAACTCTATAATGAAGTGGCTATTATTCCTCGCATTGGCACGGGAAACCACCCACCTTGGGGACGTTGCACAGTGACCTTGCCTGAAATCTCTGTTAGTGGCAAAGCCACGATCTGGGTCTCTGGCTCTCTCTCCTGGTTCCCATGGTTTTGCAGTGCCCCAAATTTAAGCAGATAGTTACTTGAGATACGTGTGCTTGAATTGTGTGACTTAATGTTAATCCAACTTTAATGTTGGATAAGGCACTTTACTGAATGAAATTAGGTTTAATATTGAAAGTAAAAGAATGGCTATGTAATTTTAAAAAAATACATTTATGGAAATTTTCAAACCTATGCAATGACAGTAAGAATGATGCAGAATCCCCTGTACCTTTTCTGTAACTACCTGTGCTTTGTCTATGTTTTTCCTCACTTTCCTCCTCCTCCTACTGGATTATTTTAAAAGAAACCCCAGGTATTATATGACTTTACTAAAATTTAAAAAATTTATTAATATGATGTGTCATTACCTAGAACATAAGAATGCCGAGATGATTTTTATAAAATCAACTAGAGAAGTGTTCCTTCTGGGTGCTTAGGTGCATATGGCTGCTACCCTTCTAGAACAGGGGAAGGCGGGTCAGAGCAGGTCGTCCTCACCACCTTCAGATGCTCTGTGCCCTGTGGAGGCCGGCATGCATCCTGGCTTAGCAGGAAGCAGTAGATATAGCAACATGCTGATTCACAGCCTGGCGACCAGCAGGTCACCCTGTGCATCCCTACAGAAGGCTCTACAGTGTGTGCTAGACCAGCACAATTGAATGGAACTTTCAGCAGTTACAACTGTCTCTTCTACTGAAGATTTTCAGAGAAGTCAGGGAACTTGTTCTGTTCTTCTCAATGGCCTCTCTGTCCACTTTGCAAAGCCTGGCTGCTGCCGGCTACAGCAGGAAGGATGACAGCCGCAGCCTCTTCCATTACTGCTGCAGAGTTCAAGACTGGTTGGAGAAATACCCAACAGCAAATGCTTATAGAAGTAGGTCTGTCTCCCAGTGCTTTCTAGAAGAGTTTTATGAAGAAGTCTTACTAAGAATGGGCTTTTATTTGAAGAAATCTGTTTTATAATTATACTCTTCCTAATGGTTTGGGGTTATGATCAAAACTAGAGATGGTAGTGGTGGGACTTTATGAGGAGATCTGAAGGGTGTGTGTGTGTGTGTGTGTGTGTGTGTGTGTGCAGGTGCACCAGGCTATCTGAAGGAGACAGGAGGGACACATCCACCAAAGAGAGAACCATTTTGGTGTCAGTAGCTTATACACTTTGGAATCTCAGGTCTAAAAATAACTTAATTGGAACCCATGTTGTTTATCTGTATCCTGGGTTTTCCCATTCTTAAAAATACCCTGCCATGCATAGAAAGGCTGTACTCTGAAGGTCCCAAAGCCTCCTTAATCCCAAAGCGGGTGGTAGGTAAATTCCTTCTCTGTCCCTCTAAGAATAGATCCAGGAGCTGCTCAAGTGTGTGACTTGTGAGTCACTGCTCCTTTTTCTCTTACTTTTCTTGAAGGAAGCAAATGGTAATAGATGATAAGGATTTGGGAATGATCCTTAATATCTGTGGATAGTTTAAAAAGGCCACTGCCATTGTGGAGAAATGGTTTTATCTGCAAGTGAAGGGAAGATGAAGTTGTGAGATGGTATTTTGCCCTGTGGCTTTTCCAACTCCAGCCTAACCCAGGCTACTCTGGAAGTCAGGAAAGCAAGAGCGCTTGCTTTTCTCAGGCAGCTTTTGCATTCTGGCTATTTATTTTATTTTTTTTACTTTAGGGGTTTCAACTGTCCATTCCACCTGCTGTGGTCACAGGGCCTGGTCCTGACCCACATGTCCCCTTGACAAAACCCCAATCCCTGCTGTTCTTCCATTGCAAACAAAGTCTGGCAACCAGATTCCTGCCTCAGCGCTGTTTTTGCCCTGCTGCTCTGCGGCTCTTGAGTCCAGGCGCAGAGATAAATGAAAGGAATTGAAAGGAGCCCAGCAAGGCCTGTAGAGGGGTCAGCTGGATTCCGATTTTCCCTACAAATTACCTGTCCTCCTCTCTGGCCCCCTTGCCCAACATCTGACTGTGCGGCCCCTCCGCGCCTGCTTGCTAGAGAGTAAAAGACAAGCGAAATAAAAGAACAGAATGCGTCGGAACAAGTTGGAAAGGTCAACTCGGGCTTTTTTGTTTTTGAAGGATGTATTTCTGCATGACTCACTGGGCCTTTTCACTTCCTGCTAGAATTATTACAAAACAAATCTGGAAGACAATGAGCCTGCGGAGGAGCTCACTGCACGGACTCGGACGGGCCCGCGGTAGCGCCAGGCACCGTGGCTGGGACCCCGTCCCGGCCCCTGCGGGACGCTCAGCAAGGCAGGTGCTGCCCAGATCAGGGCTGCTGCCTCAGGCTGCCTTGGTGAAAGCGGGGAAGGGCAGTGGCTGCCGCTGCTGACTGGGGCTTTGCTCAGAGGTGACGGCAGCAGGAGAGAAAGCTCTGAGGACAGACACTCACAGTGGGCTGGGATTGTATCTCGCATGGTGACGGCCATCGTGGGGAGCATCCTGCAATAACGGATTCCAGGCACTCAGTGTAGAGCTCAAGCTCTCAAGCAAAATAATAATATAGAAAGGAAAGAATTCTCTGGGCCAAGGGCCTTTGGTTAGGGTGGCAAACTTACAATTGTATTCGTTCCTCTGGGACGAATATAGATACTTGGTAAGACATTGTTTAGATACTTCTAAGGTAATTAATCATATGGGGTACCCTCTCTTTTTATTTAGAGGATTTTCACAGTACAGTCTGCTTTTAAGACTAAAGATGGGTTGATATTAGCACTTTCAAGACATCAGTCTAAGTGCAAAAAATGACTGTCTTGACTACATGATGTGTTACGGTACACTCAGCCCCAAGAGCCCTGGTGGCTGAGATACTGACACCCACCCCAGCCCCCACCACCCCTGCACACTGAGAACAGTGCCCTTTTCTCTAATACTCAGCTGCATTAATTCAGTGAGAAAACTGGCCATCTTACCCTGTGGTTCCCTACCAGGGTGACTTTGCCCCAGAGGTTATGTGGCAACATCTGGAGACTGTGCAGTTGTCGTGGGGTCGTGGGGAGGTGCTATGGGCAGGCAGGGTAAAGGTCACGGCTGCTGGGAGGGCGAAGGCCCCACACGCAAAGGATCAACCACCCACCACCAAGTCCACAGCTCCAGAGAGCCTGCTTTCACCAACATGGAATTCATACTCCTTCCCCTCTGTAGCTTACTTCTTCCATTGTACTTTCTGGGAAACCCTGTTTCCTCCCTGCCAAAGCTGTGCCACATGTCCCCAGGCCATGCGCCACACAGTTCCATTCCTTCACTGTGTGTGCACAGTGTACTCCCAGACAGGCCTGCTGTGGGTTCATTTCTTCCCCCATTTCACTCCTTTCGGTTCATCCAACTGAGAGCCTGAGCTTAGCCTACACTCAGTGAGTTCCAGAAAAGTGGTCCTATCTTCAAAGAAGGAGTGAATCCTGCAGTTTGAAGATACTAGATGGAAGGATTTCCCACAAAGTTTATATAAGTGGGTGACAAGGGTGCACTTAGAGATTTAATGGACTGAAGTAAGCCTGTAATGAGAACGGAGGGCGTGCCTTCCACTTGATGTTGCTGATCAGTATCTTAACCCTTTTAAATAAAGGCTTGCAACTCAGGGCAAAGAAAGAAAGAATGATTTAAATTCCATCTCAGATGATCAGAATGGCTGTATGGGAAGGCTCTAGATACCTGTGCGGTGTTGTTCCTGTGGGAGGTTGGGAACTGCATTGAACCCCAACTTCACTTCCATCGCATACCTGACCATTCTCTTCTATTTGTTTCAATTCCATGCTAAGCAAGCAAATCAGGATAAAGAACCCTGCGTCCCAGTGGCCCAGACAGGGTCACTTCCATCAGTGCCCAGGGAGAGGTGCTGCATTAAAGGAGGCAAGCATCGGATGTCAGAGGCTACCGCTCCCATAATGAACTTGCAAACTGATCTGCTATGCTCTACATTTCTGTGAGCTGAGGATGTGTCTCCCTGAGACTCCGACCACATTTGTCTGCAGCAAGTCTGAGGGCCAGACCCTGGTCAGCGATTCCCATCTGGCCAAGAGATAACTTGCTTCTGTTACAGGGGCGACACCCTCTCTCTCCTTGGGTCACTTTCTAGCCTCCACATGCAGCAACATCATGAAGGTCTCAAGTCCCATCCCGGATCCTGGAATTGTCACTTTTTTTAAGCCTCCAAAGTACTTTGAAAATTCCACTCATACTTTATTTAGAAATATTCTTATTGGAAAAAAAAACCCACATGAAGCTTCTTTTTAATAAAGGAAACAAAATGGGAAGGTCAAATTCTCTTAGAACTTTTTATAGGCCTGGAAGCACTGGAGACAGTTCACCATTAAAGAAATTGTGACAAGTAATTGGGACCATTTTACCAGGGGTTTCTCAGGGACACACCAAGAATAGCAAAAGAGATTGCTTTTAAGAGACTCCATATTCAACTCTATTTTCCTGGGAACAGCTAGAACTAATTAGAAATAACGTACAGCTTGTATTAGTTACGTGTGAGCATTTGTTAACAAGTTCTCATATGCAAAATAAAGATTGATTTCCACTCGATCTGTCACTCTCGTTCTTTCCATGTTCCATTTACATCTTTCCATTTAGTTGCAAGTTTCTTGTATAATGTCATTAATTAACAGAAGGAAGTCGGGATGAAAATATCTTGTGTGCTCCACCTAATTATAAACCCAGTCATGAAGGCTGGAGAAAATGTGGCTTTTTACTCAAAAGAAAACAGTCTAGAACAATGTTATGCAGTTTATAAATTCCACCCAACCACTGTACAAATAAACAACGCTACTGGAATCACACAACAAATCATCTCACGATTAGGCCACACAGGACCAGCTGCGTTACGAAGGAGCCCGCGAGCCAAAGAGGAGGACTCTGAAGCTAAGTACTGCCATATGTGGGAGGAAGAGCGTTCTCAACAAGCCTTAATTGCACGAAGCTTCATTTGCAAATGCTGCTCGCCATGGGAATAAAGGACTTGGTGTTGTGGCCCGTGGTTGTCGTACGCATCTTCTACAGCACAGGGGATAGAATTATTCAGCTGACTGCGGGCATCACAGGCCCAGATGCATATAAGAAATCCCTCTCCTGGTATTTCTCAACTCTCAGCGAACACAATCAATCTTCCATTCATCCGTGTGAACTCTCCGCTTTGCACCTCAACTGAAGAAAAGTATCAGACAAAGGCTGGGTTCCCCAAACTCAGTTCTTTCCTGACTGTCTTTATGAGGTGTGATCAAAGCACAGACCCATTTTAGCACTTGTTAGAGTTCAGCAGGAGGGCTCCCTAAATTTGACGATCCATCACAAAGCCAAGCACTAATGCTGCTTGGCTTAACTGCAGCCTTGGGTTATCCTTGTCATGAGCTCCCTCTTTTTTTTTTTTTTTTTTTTTTTTTTTAAGATTTGACAGTGACTACATTTTTCAAGTGTCTCATTTTTTGTCAACTAACAGTCAGAGTAGGAGAATCATTACAGGAAAAGTAGAGACATTCCCAAGGCATCAGAAATAGAGGTAGGAGTGTCAAGGCTTTCTGGCAATTGTCACCTTTGGGAAGTGCAGTGCATGTGAGTCACCTGCAGGACAGAAGGAAAGATTCTGTGAGGGTCTGGCTCCACTTCTTATGTTTTAATCTTTATACAAGCAGTGATCAAAATGTACAGTGAATTTTTACATTAAAAATTTCACAGTAGAAGACACGTTGCCATTGACCACCTCAAAATCCTCTCATCGACTTCCAGCATTGCTCTCTCATGGCCCCTCCTTCCTAAAGCAGTTCTGGAAGCCTTCTTTCCTGACTGTCTGTATGAGGTGTGACAAAGCAAGAGTGGATGGCACTGCCAGGTTTTGTCCAATGGCAACACAGGGGCATCCAAACAGCCGTGTGGCCTTCTTGAACTTCTTCACTTCATCTGGCACCAAGGGGCCTCTGGCTCTTCCCCAAAATGACCGTGAAAGGTCATTAAATTTATTCAGGACATTGAGGCAGCCACAAGAATACAACTAAAGGCATTCATGTAAGAGGACTTCTAGGACAGCTCTAGAAGGGTGGAGGGATAACATAAGCCTGGCAGGCGCAGGGTCCCAAGTTTGACCCCTGGTACTCCTCATGCCCCCAAAAGATGGTGTAAGTATATTGGAATTAAGGGGGACCATTCTGAGAGGGATTAATGGCACTCCATCCTTTCTTATAATACATTTTCTGAGCTTATTGGATTGATCTGGTCATTAACATCTTTCAAAACATCATGCTGAGTGTTTTGTGATTAATGGTAGAATAAATCTTATATTTTTAAAAATTAGTATATTTTGTTTCACATTTTATTCTAGAAACCCTTGATAACAAACGTAAAGAGCTAAGGGGCACCTGGGTATTTGGGGGTTTGTGATAACAAAGAATTAGGGCAGAATAAAATGGGGAGGCATATGCTCACTTAACATGTTGCTTTGAGTTTAAGTCGAAGCTCATTTGGGATCTCTTTGACAGTTGCATCGGGCACCCTGCATTGCCACATTCCACTTGGGCCGTAGCTCTTCTTGGCCTTGCAATCAGGAGTGTGGCTGACACCTAAATGTCTGTGATGCTGGTAACTCAGAATGATGGTCCTCTGGGGGCTCCTTCTAGATCAGCTGCAGTGGCACATAGCAGTTAAGGACAAAGGTTACAGAGTATTTAGTCCGTATGTTTGCAGGGCCTCTCCATTGTTCAATGAAAGGGGTATAAATAGATCATTAGAGCAGGTCCTGAATGCAAAAGGAAATGGCTTGTAGAAGACGTGGAAGCTTGTGGTCCACCTTCATGGCGCTTTGCTTCTGCCTTTCAAACCCAAAAGGTGGCTATGAGGCAGTGGAGTAGAGCGAATTCCTGTTGTGCGTTGGCTGAGGAAGGAATCTGGGTCTGGTTTACAGATAATTGTTCATAATAGATAATAACTGTGAGGGATAATTGTTCTCTGGATTTACCTAAGAGTACATACTGTAGACTTGCAGTCCCATTCTTGAGGGGTGGCCCTTAAGACAGCAATAAAAAAAAGCCCACCTGTGGGCAGAACTTCAGGCAGTGCGCCTGGTTGTATGTTTTGCTGAGGTGGACAAAGGGTTACGGTGTGAGCGTCATGACTCATGGGACTGTCTAGATGGCCAGGGACTTGGAAGAAGCCCTGTTAGAAAATGAGTCACAAGGAAGTCTGTGGTGTGGTTTGTGGATGGGCCTCTCTGAATATTCACCAAGGGTCAGCCTCAGCAGAGAAGGCTCTTAATGAACACGAGGTACACCATGCTTGCTTTATGGGTCAGTTTCTCATTCCATCTACCTTTGTCTTTGTCCACGGGTTCTATGAACAAAGCAGGCACAGAAGTAGAAATGGAAGTTGCTAGGCATGATCAAAATACATGATAAATGCTTCAACTTTAAGTTATGGCAGTAAAAGACACCACACCATGAATCCCCCTCACGATGCTCCTTCCTGTCTCTGAACACACTCATCCCATCATTCTTGCCCCAGTCTGAAGCAGTTCTGGAAGTCCTCTTCTGGGAATATCTTTATTAAGGTGTGATCAGAGCTATGGTGAATGCTGCTACTGAGCTCTGAGAAAGGCAGGCTCATGAGGACATGATGGTTTATTCTCACCTTCTTTATTCATACAATCTGACATCTTGCAACTTCTAACTCCTTCCCATAATCAAAATAACTGTAAAAGATTAAAGTTCTATGTTGATTCAGGACTCAAAGGCAGCCATGACAGCAAAACGATAGACACCCATAAAACAAGATTTCTTGAAGTGCTTCAGAAACAGGTAAAAATGACAAGATAGGCTTGTTCCAAGAGAGGGAGCATATTTTGAGGAGGATTAATGACAATGAGCTTTTTTACTCTAAGAAATTTAAAAAATGTAAACATTCACTATATTTTTGATCGCATCTTGTATGTGTGGGCTTGGTAGCACAGACTGATACTTGTCATTGCTGGTTGGGCTTTAGTCACTAAGAAGGCTCTCCTGCCTCCCAGGATGACAGCACTTCCTGTGCAGTGATTAATCAGTCAGTGGGTGGCAGGCTGGGCCAATTCCGTCATGTAGGCATAGTATGATTCTATGATCAGAATAGATATTCAGTCTAGATGTAGATTGCTTAGCTTCCCGCACCATGTGTGGAATTACAGAGTCTGTGGTCATTATATATTGCTCTGAAAAAGCAACACACTTTATGGCAAATTAAATAGAGTACTGGGCTCATACTCATGAAAGTTTCTGATCTTCCCAGGTTCTCCATCACTCTAAGATAGCCTGATAGAGCGGCGGGATGGTTTTTGGAAGATTCTGTTATGATTTCAACCTGATGGAAACTACTTGGAAGATTAAAATAATATTCTGTGAGATGCTCCTCTCACAGCTTGAAATCACTGACCAACATATTACAGTGTTCTTTCTTCCACTGAAAGGATTCACAGCTCTAGGATTCAAGAGGTGCAAATGCACATGGTACCTTCCATTGCCACTCCTCATATAATAAGCTGGTAGAGTGTTGCTTCCCACCCTTGCTTTGTTGGTTGAAGTTCCCCTGGGAGTAGATACAAAAATGACTTCGCTGAACTGGAAGTTGAGAATGCCTTTGGGACAGGCCCATGTGCAGCCCTGGGGGAAAATGCACCAGCTCCTCTGTGGGGCGCATGTGTCCTCGAAGGTGGAGCTGGGTGGTGCTAAGAGACCAACATGGATTCTAGCGTGTCCTTGTGGATTTAGTCTGACTTTTCTCTTCCTTCCTTTGTGTTTATCTTTCCCTCTGGACTGCCTGGCCTGCTAACTTTGAGCCTGGCATCAGATGCAAAAGCAACAGCAGTCCATAAGTCCCATGGCTTGTTCCTATTATCACAAACAGTCAAACATACCATATTTCATAATTGTCTCCATTTGAACCCTAACGGACTGATTTGGAATCAGATATCTTCCTTTCACTGCGAATATGCAACTAGGCAAACACTTCTCAGTCTACATTTCTTCATTTTTAAGGTTAACATGAACCAGCTTCTAGAGTTTCTGTGCAGATTGTGTGAGCTAAATGTGGATCACTCTGGAGGCATACAGGAAGTACCCTGTAAGTAATTACTACATGGGAAACTTGACTTTGTCTCTAGCCGATTCCTTCAGTATCACAGAGTTTGGGGATTGGAAGAAAATTCTATTCCTCTCTTTTTGGTGGGTTATGCAGATTAAATTTGTACATGAACACAACATTCATTGTTCATTTCCACCCTCTGACACCCCTTGTCCATCTTTCTCCTCCCTAATTTCACATTTTTGGAGGGTTTGTAGTATGTATGAACATTTGATTCATGTCCACTCCCTGGAAGAACTTTTCAGAAGCCATTTGAACTAGTGACTTGCTTTAGCAAGGCTGGCCTTCTCGATCTATTTCAGGAACAGATCTTACCCTTGTTTAGTGTTGCTACCATCAGTGTTGATCACAAGACAGATGCTGGAGAAGATCTCATTCACTGCTTACTTCTCCTAAGAGAATGATTTTAAAATAAATCTTAAAGGTCTTCAAAGTAGTCTTTCTGAGTTTTCTTCTATTAATTTGGGAATGGAAAAACTCATTTCCAAAGTACCTAATTTCTGAAGTCCTATAAATAGTCATTTGGGAGGCTATGCATTCACATAATGAAGATTTCTTTGGTTTTAAATTTATTTTGAGGGGGAGTGTTCATTACTGTCAGAATCATATTTTTAGGAGCATTCAGAAAGAAGTCTCTTTATGTCATAGCCAAGGCTTGTTTATGACTCAAATAAAATTTGAGTTTGACATCAAAGTACTTGAGGCTGTTTCAAAGACCAGATCTGTTGACTAAGAGTGAAGATGTGGCACCATTGAAGACCTTGTGACACAACATCTGGGTTCCAAAGATCTTTTTGATGACATCAGTGTCACCTTGGGGTATTATTAGAGTTTAATTTTTATCTTAGCAAATGAGAGGCAGCACTGACTTGGAATACACTCTGAATCAGGGTGTGCTGAGGGAAGAAGTTGAAGTCAAGTCCTGGATCCATCATTCCCGCAGGGTACCACTTCACTCATGGAATTCTATTTGAAAGGCTTCACTTGGTGGGAGGGGGTCAGGGCACCTACCCGTCTTTCTTGTAGGACTATCACAAAGCACAAGTGAGGGGACATCTGTGGGAATTTTGTATTCATTTGAAAGCATCCAAAACTATGAAATTCAGGTAGGTGGGCCATGGCCCGTGGTTCAGTCCAGTCAATTGCCTGTTTTGGTACACTGTATTGGATTGCAAACTGGTGGTCCGCTTGTTAAACCCAGCTAAACTGAACTAGCACAGTGCTGGGAGAGGCCTGCCTGAGGATTGCTGTCAGCAGTGTGAGCAGCAAAACTGGAAAAACAGCAGGTGGGCTGCTAGGGACGCTGTTTGGAGAAGCTGTTGGAGCTGCTAGAAGCTGCTGGTTCTCCTGGGCTGTTCTGCTGGAGGACCTTGTCATGCTGGCTTTCCTGGCGAACCTGGCTGTTCTTGTCCCTGGAGGAGCTTGGGACCTCCACTGTTGCTGAGAATGGCTGTGGTTCACTTTGGGGGCTTTGGTCCTCATCGTCCCTTGACTCTGGAGTGGAAGATGGCGCACTGCTCAGTCTCCTGGAGAAGCTTGGCACGTTGGCTTCCTGATGGGAACTCAGCTTTCCTCATTGCTGGAGGAGCTTGGGGCCCCACTGTCCCTGAGAATGGCTGTGGCACTTTGGGGGGACTATGGTGCTTACCTTGTGTGTTGCTTCCTGCCTCCAGGTCAGAACCTGCCGCTGCTCACACAGTCCCTCATCGCATTGGCACAGACTTCCTAGTGTCCACCACTGACCTCTGGGCCTTCCCAGCACAGATCAATGAAGTGGACCTGCGTGAGACACTGTCCTGGGCTCTAGGCCTCGGCTGGACTCACGCAGGATGTAGGATCCAGGCCCTCAGAATCCAGGATTCTTTGGTCTTTAGTGTGTAGACAGATTTCCTGCATTCCTTGTATATGATTCCTTATAAAATAATGTTATAAAACGTGTCCTGTATTGTTCACCCTGCAAAACCCCAACGTGACACACATATGGTAAGCGAAGAACACTGTAGGTGAACGTTACCACCAGCTTGCTAACAGGGAACACTAACTTTGAATCCTAAGTCTTAAAAATGTTCCCCTTCCCTAAATCTTCCTAAAATAATTCCTTTGTTTGCCTCAGTGGATCTGTGTTATAGACATTTGCACCCAATTACTATTATACTTTGAATTTTGTTAACTTACAATTTCATGGAGATTTGTCTTCACTTTTGTTATAAAAGTTCCTTCATAACATCCTTGATTGTGCCTCTTGGCTTGCAAGACCTAAAATATTTACTTCCTGACTTTTTCACAGGGAAAACATTGTCAATCCCTTTTACAAAGTATTGTGCAAAAAGATCTGTATTATTGGTTAAAAAAATGCAGTCATTGTTCATAAGCAAGATTTGCAGTAAACAATTTACTTTTCTTTTTAGTTGTGTCAAACACTCTCTCTTCTAATGCTTTTAAATTATACAATACAAATTCTTATAAACAGTCCAGATTTTCAGATGAGAGATATACATCTGCTATTTGGCCCAATGATCAAGACCTTATTGTCTAAATTTATTATTACAATCTGAATTTACAAAATTCCACATTTGTGAATATTTGGATGAAACAATTAAAAAGTTTTTTAAAAAAGATTCTGAAAACCAAATCAAAAATTGAAATGCTGGCATAGAAAACCCTAAGACTTCCGAGATTCTGGGGAACTCAGGCTCTGGGCACTTGAGAGCGAGGGATGTGCATGGAGGAGGCCCAGGGCAGGGCCGCTTGGTGCACCCCTGATGGGGCGTGGCCTCCTTGTGAGGCTGGAGATAGCGCTCTTCCACGGAGCAAACCCTTCGCCCACCAGGTTAGTGTCGATGAAGATATTTCAGATGTGACCTCCTTACTGAAATCACAAAATACTCGCGCAGTCTTCAGGGGATGCAGCCACCCTGACACACGGTGATGCCCTCATGCAAGTGAAAGAAACTACAAAGAGAAAGACACGGAAGGCACAAGTAAGGGGGAAGGTTTTCCAGCGTGTAGCACTCTGCGTGTGCTGTGTTCTCGGGGCTTTGTCTTACGGTGGGCCTGCGCGCTTTTGTGAGCGACTTCAGTGGCTAAATTGATTTGACGAATGATAGGACCCAGGATTGCAAAGGTAGTGTTTCTCTTCTTGTGTGAAGAGGAAATCAGGAGAGACGAAAGAGAGAATAACCTTTACCTCATACTTTCCTTCCCTCCTCTCGGTATAAGCCACATCAGTCTCTCAGTAAAGGTACTTGGAGAAACTTGCTAAAATTTTCCCTCATGCTTGAAATTTACTTACCCTGGGTAACAGGAAATGTGGTCTTGTGATGTAGATTGTTATACCAGATGGTAATCTTAGCACATGCTATTTATGTAGATCAGCCCTGTGCATGAGTCATGCGTTTAAGGCTGACTTCAGCCACTGTGGAACTGGGCTCCGCACCGTTGCTATTAATAAATAATAACAAGGCTGCTGATTATGCATCGTTTTAATGCACGCTCAAGGAGGCCACTGCCTTTACACAGTATTAAATCTGGAGCTATTTTCTTTTTCTAAATAGTGCTTTACTAAAGCTTGGCCATGTTGTCAGATTGCTCCACCTCCCTGGAAGGACAGCACAAAACTCAACTGTCTCATTAGATAATTAAGAAATCAGTTACGCTCAATGAACTATTCACTGAATGTTCTACCTTTGAAGGAAGTGGTTATTCTTACTTAAATAGTCCTGTTTGAAGCCCTGTAGCTCCTGTGCTACCATGGTGGCCTGGGGCCCATGACCGAGGCCCTGTGAGTTGAACACTTATTTGAGAGATGGAGATGAATTTGGAAACTCACGTTTCCATTAGTCAGTGTCAGACAGGACAAAAAGAACTTATATAATTATAAATGACCTAACAGATTGCCTCGCAGAACCGGAGGCTGAACAACCCCACAATGGCTATGTGTAGGTCGGCGAGCTGGGGAAGGCAGACCCTGCTCATCCAAGAAGCCGGAAGGTGTGGAACAAGAGGGTCCAACAATACACCCCGAGCTGAGGCTGAAGCCTCCCTTGGAAGCCACCAGTCCAGGTCCACACTCAAAGGCCACAGAACCTGGAGTCCAAGGCCCACTGGTAACAGCAAGATGAAATGTGTGGAAGAAGGATCGTCCGGGCAAACGGGAGGTTTCTTTTCTGTTTTTCCACTCTGTCTGGGCCACCAGCCCAGGGGCGAGGTGCCCACAGGCAAGGGCGGGTCTTCCTCATCCAGTTGGCCAACCCACATGCCAGTCTTCTGTGGAAGCATCGCAGACACACCCAGAGGTGTGCCTTCGCAATTCCCCAGGCATCCCTCCATCGGGTCACGCTGACACTCAGCAGTAACCATCACAGAGCTCTCCTTTCCCTCTTCTCTTTAAGCACAGACCAATGTAGCTATGGATAGCAGTGTTTTTATTTATTATAACTTTGATTCTATGGTAGTTGCTGTAATTCAGATAGTTAAGGCTGTGTAAAATCAGAGCCTTCAAAGCCAGTGCTATGTACAGAATAAAATGTCCTCCCAGAGTCTCCTGTGTTCAGAGGTGGCTGCTCTGGGAATGACTGGGTCACAGGACGTTTTGTTCACCAGGGGATTAAACCACTGACGCTCCCTACGGAGCTAGGCTGAGGGGCTGGCTGGGGCCGCGGGCCACTGGGGTGTGGCCTGGAAGGGGCCTTTTATCCCGGCTCCTCCCCCTCTCGGCTTCCTGGATGTCATATGGCAGGCATTTCTTTTCAGCCAGGCCCTGCCGCCATGCCTTTTCTACCTTGGAGCCAGCCAGTAGTGGACTGAACTGCTGGAGACCATAAGTGGAAATAAACCTGTCTTCTGTGTTGAGGCTGTTGCATATTTCATCACAGCAACAAGACACGACCAATGCACCAGGAGGTGTGGTTTCCTGGCTCTCACCCATCCACCTCTTCAGACTCTTGCCTCCGTTTCCCATACTTCTCCTTTAATTGTGCTTTGAACGTGCTTTTCACTGCATGCTCAGCCCGTTTGGCTTTCTCAGCCCTGCCCATCTTTTCTGAGGTGACACAGAGGGGTCTTCTTGCTTTGGGGCAAGAATTTTGTCCTTCCCCTGGCAAAGGTGCCATTTCACCAAGCATTCCGCACCCCCACACCTTTCCTGGTGTCTGAAATCCCAGTCTCTTCTGTTTTCCTTCCCTCCATTCCCAGCTGTGGTTCACCCCAACTGTGGTCCTATCCCGCCCCTCGGTAGCGTGCCTAAGCTTGCCTGAGCAGGCGCTTTAGACCGCTGAGCTATCTCTCTGGCCCTAAAAGAGACAAGTCTTGATGAGAAAGAGCAGGCCTGGGCTTTCTATTTGTGGTGGAAGTTTGGGAGTGAATATTTTCTGAAATTGCCAGTAATGTTAATCCTAATTTGAGGTGACTTTTGTCTCAGTACATTTTATTGTTAGTGTTGTTGCTGTACTGAGTGAAGCACACAGCTAGGAAGCCCACAGAATTCTCTAGCACGAGGTCCCTCATCCTCAAGCACTTTCTTGGGCACAGGCTTCCCTGAGGGCCACCAGGTGGCCTCAGGCTCAGTGGGCTCTGCCTTGCTAGCCACAACCCCGCACTCTTCATCTGCGTGAAAAGCGCACTTTTCCCTCGGAGGGAAGAACCATTTCAGCTTTACTAAGAACCAAGCAAACCTCCCACGAGACAGGCCCAGGTCTGGGGGAGGCAGGATCTCCGAAGCGCACACCACAATTAGCTAAGGGATCAGGCCCTGGAAGCAGATCAGCATGGGGCTGAGCTCCAGCCTCAGGGACTATAACCCAAGACAAGGGGCAGAACCTCCTCTGCCTTGAATTCCTCATGGATTAAACGAGAGTAATGTGACACCCATCTCTTAGCTGGCTGTGAGGACCCAGTGAGAGAATCACAGAAAGTACCTGGCAGCAGCAGATGGCAGCTATTTTTGTCCGTGGTCCACGAGGCGGAGCGCTTCTGAGCTCCCCCGTCTGCCATGGACATGCCGGTACCTCATCCTTCGAGGCCAGTCTTGATCACTCGTGTTGTTCGGCTTCTGAGAGCCCATCACCAGCCCCCTGGCAAGCCAAGGCCCATGAAACAGCAGGGATAACAGAGGGATAAGCGTTCCCTGTGCAGCTTTGGGCTCCTGAAATTTGCCAGAATTCTAGATCATCGGTAACCAAGAACACTAAAAAGTAAATTTGTGGTCTGACCTGCAGGTAGCCTCTCCCTCGATCCCCCCGCTCAAATATTAGGCTTACAGTCATACAAGACACCCAGGTAGTAACACATGGGTGCCAGGCGGGGGCCGTGGCTGGGGTTAAGGATGCTCAGGGCTGGCTCTCCCAGCTCTCATTGCCTCAAAACCACGCTAGGCAGCGTTTAGACTCCCCGAAGGGCTCAGCGCTATCTGGAGGGAGCAAGGCAGGGCAAGAATTTGCGGTGATTATAAGAGGCTAACACTACAGCTTCAGCACTCCGCTGGGGTCTGTGACGGCCATCTCTCCGGGCAGCACTGGTCTAGAGACTGCCAGAGCTCACACGTTCACCACTGCAAGGCTTGCGCGTTTACTTGAGATGATGTTGGTCACCCAGTTAAGGAGATAATTCAACCTGGAACTGTGAGGAATGTTCATTATGAACATTGCATGCACATGCCCTCCCTGTCCTGTTTCCCTTAATTGTTTCTCTCCACAGAGTTAAGTTGATCTGCTCTCTTCTGGAATATATTTTTTCATTTGTTAAAATTCTTAACTTCATACTTCTAAAATGCTATAGGAAACGAGAATTAGAAAGTTCTTCTATATTTTTCTTGTGGTCCTATTGTGGATTAAAAAGAAATCCTCATACATACTAGACAAGCACTTTACCACTGCGCTATCCTCCCAGCCCGAGAGTTAGAAAATTCTTGCATACAACTATCACAGCCATCCTCTTTTACAGGAGAATCCTTTTTTAATTTATGATTCCATGTCAATAGGTGTCAACAGGATGGTCCTGTGAGAAAATGCCCAGAATCCAAAGACACTTGACGGATGACTCACTGCCGTGGAGCCTCTTCCATAAATGGTCTTAAGCTGAGCAGGACTGTAACCCCCACAGTGGTTTAGTTGGTAGAGGGGCATTTGCACTTAACAATGTGCATATGAATGATCTTTCCGTGTCTGTGTGCAGTTCTTTAATCTGTAGCAAAGAAGTTGGAGTTTGAAGGGGTTTTGGAGAGAAAGATCAGTCTTTCTCTGACACATAAACCCTCTAAACTGTCCACAGTGGTCCAGCCTCTGTCTACCAACAATAGAATGAAAGCCAAAAATGCAATCTGTGTATATCATTTTAAATATTTTAGTAGTCATATTACATTAAAAACATATACATGAAACACTTGAAATTAAATTTAGTATTTTAACTTAGCACTTCTACGCTATGGTTATTTTAGCATATAATTATAAAAATCATGAACAAGAAATTGTATGTTCCTTTGCTTCACACCAAATATTTTAAAAATTCAGAGTATTTAACTACCGAAGAACACCTCAATTCGGATGAGGCATGCTGTGGGAGCTCTGGGGCCACGTGTGGTTAGTGGCTGGTGTCTTGGGCAAGCGAGCTCTGCATGACCACAAAGGTGTCATTCACCCGAATGCCTCTGAACTTTCTCCAGAAATTGAATGTATTTTTACACGGATCCAGAGACTTTGGAATTCTTCCTTGTGTGGCACTGAAATTTTCATGATTTCCATTTCTCTCCTTCGTCTTTGTCACCTCTGCCACCACTCTTTTCAGGGCTAGTATTTCACATCTTTCAGTAGTGGCACTACATTGTGAAGTAACCTGAGTTATTTTCAGGTGATCCAGCTTTAAAGCACGTTCCCCAATCCCTTACCTTTGAAACTGAGTTTCTTAGGTCAGCTAGAGAATTTTCCATTTAGAGCTGTGACATTTTACCTAGTCATTTGGGCCACTGTCCCAGTGATTAAATCTTTTTGGAATGAAATTATCTCAGCTGACTAAACAGACATCCTCCTCAGTGTCTAGGTATTGATATGTGACATCAGCCTGCTGTCACATCTCGTTCCTGGCTTGATGCTGATAGACACAGGTTGACCTAGATGAGGTCTGAGGCAGAGGGCAGCTCAGTCATGGTGCTCTGAGAGCCTTCCTTCCTGACCCGTGCCCTGTGCAGTGAGGCCTCCTGGGGTGCTGTCCCCAAAAAGACACCTAGTTACCAACCGAGGGGCCACGCAGCAGCAGCTCTTTCTGCATTCGCTGGACCTCATGCCTCACCTTACAAACTGTTCTCTCCAGAGCCTCAAAGTTCTGAGCTATCAGAACAGAAAACAAGTTAGCATTTCTTCCTCAATTCAGCGAAGCACTCAAGGGCTTGGTCCAGAGCCACATTTTTCTTTTTCCTTTTTTAATTTCAAAGAGAATAAAAAAATCAATAAAATAATGCACAATTTTAAAATATGATAGGAAATTATCAGTGGTTATTATATTGTATATTGTTATCTTCAGAGTAGTTGGTCAGATTACAGATATAAGCATGCAAAGTTAATTCTGAAATGTAAGCACTAGCTGTTCCTTTTGATGAACTGATAGAAATTAGCAGTACAATTTTATTAGCCATCGTGCATGCCTGCGCGTGTGCGTGTGTGTGTGCGTGCATGCATGTGTGTGTGCGTGTGCGTGTGCCTTTTCTTTGCATTTCTCCGATTTTCATTACTGCTCATACTCTTCATAGTTCCTCCAAATTACCAAATAACTGACAGCGGATCCAGGTCTCCTTTTGGGTTTCCTCATCCCAGGAATATTATGCACAATCTTATTCAGCATGAATTCTTTTTTTTTTTTTGGTTAATATTTATTCTATTTTATGTGTCTGGAATTACTTCCAAATATTTTGGCATGGGTTTTATAACATACTTTTATAGCTGCTAACTTTTAAATAGTTTCTATGGTTGATTTAGGGAAAGACGCAACAGGTGTGAGAGAAAGCAATAGAGATGGAGAGAGACAGAGAGACTGAGACAGAGAGAGACAGCAACGCAGAAAGAGGCAGAGACAGAGAGACAGAGAGAGAGAGACAGATTTTTCCTATCGGCGAACATTTCTGAAGTCAGAAGGGTTTTCTTTTTTCATTTATTTTTTTCTTTATGTATTTGGTACATGGTCTCACCGCGCAGCTGGGACACATAGCGATCTTGTTTTCAGCCCCCCAGCGCTGGGCTTCCAGGCAAGCGCCACCACACCTGGGCTTGTTTTCTGGCTCAGCACACCCCGGAAGCAGGGCTGGGGAGACTTGCAGGACCCGAGATCGAGCCCTGGTCCCTGTACTTGCCAAAGCAGGAACTTAGTCCACTAAGCTCTTGCGCTGGCCCTCAGGAGGTCTTCTAACAGAAACGATGAGAAGCTATTTCCTGGTACTGAGGTAGAACGTGAACGTTTTTCCCATAAAATGCATGATTTCTGCGAGAACGCCAATATTATTTTCTTTCCCTCTTTCTGTTCTTATGGATTCATTTTTCTTCCTGCATTGTTTGTTCTGGTTTCTTCTTAATATCCCAGGTTGCCGCTTCTCTTTAAATTAAAAGATAGGCATTCTTTTCTGTCCAGCACCTGTCCACCAGATCTGAAGCTCCTTACCTAAAAGCAGAGGAGAGCAGCCCGAGAGGCCCAGGGAAAGGACAGCCGCTTCTCCAGCTGCGTCTCGTGGGACCCCAAGCTGGGTCAGGCGTGAGCTCACCATTAGCTCTATTGTGTCTAATTTTCTCTTTCTGGGTGTGTCTGACCCTTGATCTGCTATCTGGACCTCAGTGTCTATATCCGATCAGTCTTTGTGTTCTAGGACTTGTGCTGAGCAGGCGTTCTGTGGGTTCTGCGTCGTGCGGGGACGCCTCCCTGAGTGAAGCGCTTGCAACCCCCGGAGCGCTCCTGTCTGCCGCGCTAGCTGCGCGGCTGCCCAGCCCTGCTGCCCTGTTGGATGCACTGGTGCAGCAAGCCTTCCTTTTTGGGCTAAACCACATCTCACCCTCTGGACTGCTGTTTTCCCCTAGAAAACGTTTCTTTTCCCTGTGCTGATCCCAAGCGTTCAGCTCGGAGCTTCAGGCTCGACACCGCCAGCGATTTTGCCTGCAGCAGGAAGTCCCGTGCTTATTCGGGCTTATTCCCGGGCCGTTCGAGCCTCTTCATTCCGGTACTGTTCCAGTGGCCAGCCTCTGGCAGGCCAACCACACAGGTCATTCCAGGAGAAGTCCAAATTCCATTTAGACACATTTTGAGCTCATCTAAATATTGTCCTTTCTCAGGCTTCCAGGGGAGCCAGTGTTTATCGCTGGGTGAGTACAGTTACAGAGAGATCGAGGTCTTAGTTTGTTCCGGGTCACATTCATGGCAGTGGCCTCGAGTAGGCTACACAATCCTCTTGTCCCTCCCCACTTCCTTAGCTCTTAGAATCGATTTGCTGTTATGTTGCCCTCCTTCCTGGGACAGCTCTGTGCTTCGCGCTTTCTCCTGTACTCACTGCCGGATGATGCAGTGCGCAGCCCCCAGGGTCTGAAGCGCATAGCTGACGTGGTGCTGGCTTATGTATCAGATGTCAGAGCAGAACTTTAAATCTCATGCCCAACCCAGAAAGAGAGGATGCCAGGGCTATGAAATGTCTTTGAGCACAACAGGCATCAACTCACTGATCCCTCACGCTGACCCTTCTCTTCTTGCATTTTTTTTTCGAGATGTTTAGAACTTGTGTCATCTTTGTTTGTGAGAGATGACGTTAGGATGAAGGTATGTCCATAATATGAATCTATCACTCAAAACACTGCAAAGAGCATGAGACTGTGGTCAAGTCGGCTTTGATCACACTGATTCCACCAATTAAACTTTCCACTGAGAAGTGTGCTGCGGAGCCACGTAAGCCCTGTGAATGACCTCATAGTGATAGAAGTATTCAAAGCATTGGTGATTAAGGAGCAGATGTGAAGAGGCAGCGCAAGCGTATGGGAAACCATTTCTAGTGGTGATGTCAGTAAGGAAAAATTTGCAGACATAATTACTAAAAAATTATCAGAGACTTCCTTGTCAAGTATTTTGTATGTTTATAAAGCTGTTGGTGACTCATTTTAGAAGTCTGGGAGACTTATTTGATTTGGAATCAGGATTTTATTATAGCTTAGCTGTTATGTAATAGTTTACCCAGACGGATGGGGAGATATTCCTCCATGTCAACATAACTTGTGTGTGCGCAGTGAGATTTCCTTGTAATTATTTCAGCGATTCATATCTGAATGCATTCCCATGTTTTCGTGCCTGGAGTATATTCTTAGCTCGTGAAGCAGAGTGTAAAGAAGGCTACAAGATAATTACTCCGTAGATTACTAGGAAATCTGATGGTTAATGTATTGGGAAAAGGTTGCTTCGGGTGATGGAGCAGGTATGACACACTGAATGGCTGCTTCTGACATGCCATAAACCTAAAATATGAGTTTTTGTCATACGTGTATGTGCTTAGAATAACAACAAACTGAAGTCCTCCAAGGCCTTACTGTAGTCCACACCATAATTAGTCAAGTTTTACCCGCATACCCCAAATTCCAGTGCTTGAGTGTGAAGTCATCTGGGTACATCCAGCTTTTTTGTTGGCTGGGATACTATTGTTTGATCAACACCTCTAGTTGCTAACTAGAGGCATTTCATGTGGAGTTTCCAAAACACTAATAGCAACCAGAAAGACATGTGTCTGCTCCTTGCCTCAGATTTTAATGATGTTGTTGTCTCCAGAATAACTCCAAAAGAAACAGAGCCTCACGATGTGGTGTTCTTCAAGAAAGGTCGGCTGCTATCTGTGCTCCAAAGAGGAGAATGTGGAGTAACGCAGCAGCAAGATAAGCAGGGCAAAGGGGCTCCTGTGGTCCTTTTTGGCTCTTCAGTGGTTTAGCGGCTACTGTATGACTGATAGTTTCTCTTTATTTATTCCCTTGTTTCTTTCCATAAAAACTTCTTTATTAACTCAAGAAAGCAAACCTTGGCCATAGGGCTGCATTATTAGCTTCACTGTGTGCCTCATTGGGCTTACGTACAGATGTGGGGACCACATTTAAGTCCTTTTAAATGGATTTATTTTATCACTTAGTATCCCAGTTGGTAATCCTTTGTGGGACATATACTAACATGGAAATGAACAAAGGGTAGGGTAATGGAAAGCAGACTTTGAAACAGCAGAGAAAAAGGGATGGACTTGCTCCTTTGGGTACAGGGAGGTTAATAAAATATTTTGAATGGTAGTTCCGTAATCCATCACATCACCAACAGAAGCGCGTCTGTTTTGTGATGGCGAGTAATGAAGTACAAAGGCGCTGCTTCCTCTTGGCTGCCGTTTAGTTTACAATAAACAATGCTTCATTTCAGTTCCCGAAGTACACAGTGTCACGCAAGATGGACTCTGGAGGAAGGAACTCAGCTTCCTTCTGGCATCCGTTGGGAATTCTCGAAGGCGAGGATGCCTCTGCCCCTTGCTGGCAAGCATCCCCAGGACCATGTACTGCCTCGTGGGACGAGGCTGAGTAGGAGCAGGGGTGCCCGGGTCTCTAGGCAGGATTCTGTGCACAAGCAGGAATCAGACTCAGTTGTCCCTTAGGGGGCGGGCCAGTGAGGTGGGGAGCAGCACGGGCACCATGTTTTGGTTGGCACTGGACAGGCAAGGGCATGGTAGGTTACAGAAGGGGGCGTCTCTGTCAGTGCTGGAGCCAGCCATGAGGAGCCTGCATGTGTGTGTGCATGTGTGCGTGTACGTATGTGTGTATGCTCATACGCACATGCATGTGTGTGTGTGTGTGTGTGTGAGTACTGCTCTGGTTCTTTTGTCACTTTACTGATCTACTTGCATCGTGATGCATCTCTCTGTGTCTGTCTCCATCTGTCTTTCTGTATCTCTCTGTGTCTCTCTCTCTCTGCCTCTGTCTCTCTTTCTCTTGATCCAGTGAAATTCACCAGCTCTTATTTCCACTTAACCTGTTTTTTAGAAGCTGCACAAGACAAAGAATCATCCTAAAAATAACATCTAGTATCTACCGAGTGTCTGCCTTACTTTTCTTTCATTGCTGGGACAAACTACCAGACACCCCAAATTAAAGAAGGAAAGGTCTATTTAGTTTACAGTTTGTGCAGGCTGTTCACAGTTTGTCCATCCTTGGCTGGCTCCAAGGCAGAGTGGTACATCACAGAAGGCCGCAGTTCATGGTGGAAGAAATATAGCAAAACAGTAAGAGCAAGAGGAAAAGCCGGGGCTGCAGCAGAGAGAAGCCTCTCTTCCTTCCTTATATTTCATTCAGCGTATCCCCCACCCCGTAATCTCCGCAGCACTCACACCCATAATGCCAGCATTGGATCACGAATTAATCACAAACTCTGGAAGTCTGCCCCATGAGGGCGTTAGGCCTTAGAGGCACAACTAGACACAAACCATAACACTGAGTTCTTGCTACTTAAAGACTATGTTACTGAATGGTTCAGTGAAGGGCCTCATTCAGACCCTTGAGGACTCTGATGAAGTGCACAGATGCCCTTCAGCTGACAGTGTGGTTACGTCCTCATGAGCCTAAGTGGAAAATACAAGCTGCATGTGAAGTGCCTAATCTACCGAACACTACAGCTTCTCTGGCCTGCCTTAAATGAGCACCGGCCTGCAGTTAGGCAAATTGTTGAATGCAAGCCCTATTTTATAAAGCAGTGCTGAGTATTTCATGAAGATTTATCGAATGTAGCACATCATAGAGCTCCTATTGTTTGGTCTTGTACATGCCTGGTGGATCTGGGGCTGTGGCATATTGGTGACCCTGCATTTGGCGGACTCTGGAAAACATTAAAAAGCAAAGCTCAGAGCAGTTTCTACTTCATGTATGTCTTAGCTAGTTTTCTTGTTGTTGAGACAAACACCAAACACCCACAAGTTAAAAGAGAAAAGGTTTATTTCAGCTCATGGCCTGTAGAGGTTTCAGTCCACTGTCAGCTGGCTCCAAGGCAGGGTGGCCCAGCAGTGGGGCATCACAGAGAAGAAATAGTCCATGGCAGGGCAGGCAGGTGGCGGTGGCGGTGGCGGCGGCGGCAGCAGCAGCAGCAACAGCAGCAGCGAGCCTGCCTTTCCTCTCTCCCTTTATATTCTACTATATAGCTTAGGCTATAGGCCTATTGAATGGTACCACCTACGCCCAGAGCGGGGCTCCTAGCTATATCCAGAACTATGCTAATTCCAATCAGTGGCCTAATTTAGTACCACCCATGCTTAATCTCAGTATCACATGCCCTAGATCAGCCGGCTCCACAAAGCCTACCTCTGAGTGCACGAGGCTTCGGAGGCCATCTAGACACAAGCCATAACAAGAGATACTACTTTCGCACCATGATGTTTTTTAATATCCATGTGTTTCTAACGTAGGCCAGAAACTGTATATTACCACTCTCATTTTAAGGATGGGGAAACTGAGTCTTGAGAGTGACCTGCCTTAGGTCACAGGTGGGACAGTGGCAGAAGGGGGCTGAGACCCAGGCCGCTCCACTCCAGAGCCAGTGTGCTCCATGTCCCAGCCCACGGACTGTCTGCCATCCCCCTCCTATCTGGAGACCCCACCCCGGCACACTGGTGTGATGGCCAAATGGGAAGGAGCTGAACTACCCATAGTGCCTTCTGGATATGCCTCTTCCGTCTTTGTTTATGGAATAAATATTTTCTTTAATAAATTATAAGATGCAATTTACAGCTGGTATCTAACTCCAGCTTGGCCTCCATGTCCCAGTTTACTGTGCCTGTGGTCCCTGCACCTTAGCTCCAGGAAGTTCTAGTTCCTGATAGGTGGGCTTCCACCACCCACACCGCCCCAGCTGTGCACTTTGGCGCAGGGCATGCACCTCCCCTTTCAGATCTCCACGCCTGCCCGGTGATGCCCCTGACTGTATCACTGTCCCAAAGCCATTTCAGTGCAAGAAGCATGCAAAATGCTGTCACCCCGATTTTGGAACTGAACTCACCCGCCTATCATTTGTGGAACAGCCTCGGGTAGTTTTCTAGAAAGCGTGGAAGGTTGCTGCTGGGACTGTGGTGTGTGGCAGGCCTCCACAATGAAGGTGCCTGGTGGAAGCACTCGTGCACCAAATCATCTGAGGCCATTTGAAGGCCCTGAGAAGACTTGGAGATGACAAACTGCAACAGCACGTTAGAAACAGCACGTTGTCTAGGGGGGACCTTCAGTGCGTGGGGTGTGCTGACACTGCCAGGGATTGCAAGGGGCTTGCGAAACCACAGCGCAAGCACAGCCTCAGAGTGGCTGAGTCCCACTGCTGGTGCCCGAGCTCGAGTCGCTGCCAGCTGGGACCTGAGCAGTTCTGAAAGTAGTTATTTCTCACCAACTACCATGATTATATATATATATATTTTTTTTTTCTCCAAATGCCTTCAGGGCAGGTTTCGCTGGCTTGAGTTGTGGGGATCGAACCACAGCAACCTGAGCCTGACTGCTTTGTTGAAGCAGCCACTTAAAGAACTGAGCTAAGGGGCAGGCCCCCAACCATGATTATATTGTACTCGTTAGAATTTCTAAAAAAATAAGAAAAAATTGACTTTGGAAGAAATGTCACCATATAGTTCTCTAATTAGGGAGAGCTGTATGATTTATGTTAGTCATTTTTCTATACAGAGTTTAGGTTTATATACACATGTGTGAATCTATATATTTCCTTATAACTTTTAAAGTCTGGTTTTATTAAGGAGGCATTTCCCGTATTATTACAAACTTCTACTAAATGTATTTTCATGGTTGTAGAATATTCTACCTTACCACTATCAATAGTCCTTATGGTGATTTGTAAGCTTTCCTCTTTATTGTCACTTAATGATAAGCATCTTTGTTCCTGAAGTTTTCTCTGACAGTATCAATTCCCCTTTTTCGCTTTGCTGTCTGTCCATGCACACACTCATAATAGCAGCTGACAAATAATTTTCCTGACCTCCGTGCTTTGCCCTGATGCAAATCCGCAGTGCCATCAAAACCTATCACATTCTTCAGCCCGGTGCCACGTGCTCTGGCTTAGTCTTCCCTGCAAGCATTCTGTGACAAGGCCACAAAACTCTCATGCAGAAACGCAGCTGGACAGCTCAACTCTCAGAAGCACGAGGGAGGCTGCTGCAGGAGGCACACGCTGACCTGAGCCGGAAGGCTCAGAGACTAGTGTTCGTGGCGTTAGGAGGGGTGACGGGGAAGCGAGCTGCTCTACGACAACCGCCTGCCTCATATTGCCATGGCCTCCTGTCAGACGCCCGCATCCATCTTCCATTTGCTAGCTCCTGTGTCTAGACCCTTATCCAGCTACATTCATGGAGACAGGCTGAATGAATCAGCAGACCCATACAGGGTGGGAGCTAAGCGAATTCAACTCTGTGGGTCTGGGGGAGAATAACTAAAAACAGAGTTCTAATATGCAAAGTGCTTCCGTTACAGGGTTGTAAATATTGATCAAGGTTGTAAATGGTCATTAAGAGTTTGTTAACTGAATCTGAATACAACAGTTGAACGTCAATTCATCAGATATGAGAAACAAGGCAGGAAGAATAAACTATACACCAGAAATGGCATCATCATATGTGAGAGATCATACATGATAGATCATACATGATCTTTCCCGGTGACTCAAGGTGTGTGTTTGCTTATCCATCAATCCATTGATCCATCTACCCATCCATCCATCCATCCATCCATCCATTGATCCATCCATTCATCTATCCCTCCATTGATCTATCCATCCACCCATCCATCCATTGATCAATCCATTCGTACATCTATCCATCCATCCATCCATCCAATGTTACATAAGTACCATTTGGTAGGTGAGGATACAAAACTGGCCAGGTGATTACTGTTAAGGACCTCAGGAGTCTATTACAAATTCTTCAGCTCCTTCTTTGCTCTAAACCTGTACATACAATACAAAATAAAATGTGAAGATGCTGAATGGAAAGCGTTTTAAGTAAGCTGGCATCATTCTTTGTGTGTTCTTCATAGGAAAGAGTTTGACATTTCTAGCCACTTCATTTGTACTTTGTGTCCCCAGAAGGGGGGATTTGAGGGCAATCTGGAATTTCCTCCAAAGAAGACACACTTCCCACTTTGTGTTGTCTTGGGAAAGCAGCACGTGGTGGCCACCCCAGTGGCAGCTCTGATGTCGTAACCTCCACAGGGATCCTCGCGGTGCAGGGCACATCCAAGGCACCTGTCAGCCCTAACATGGGCAAAGCCAACTGGCTCTGAGCCTGCCTTACCCCAGGTCAGTGAGACAAACGTGTGAACACAGTGGTCTGTGTACAGCATACCGCTCTCCTCAGTGACCTGATAGTTCAAAATATGCACACAGCAAACTGCTTGGAATGATGCCCAGTTGTCTACGGAGTCCGACAAGTATGTGTCCTAGCGAAAATTAGTCCCAACTTAGAAGACTGGTTCCATGCCTGGTATTCTGAAAGGAACAGCTCTTAGGAAGTTTGGAATGTGTCAGATAATGAATGTGTCAAATAATGACTATGTGTAAAAATGAAGGTAATATGGTAAAGAATTCTGAGCAGGGATGCTCATCAAAGTACTTATCTGGACTGGCGGCGGGCAGTCAGAGCAGGTGCCACTCGTGTCTGCTGGTTCATGTCAGCTGGCTTTGCGTTAAGCTGACAAACCGCTCACCTAAATTTTACCCATGTACCTGGTACAGGTGGAGTTCATCCTATCTGTGAATCCTGAATTGTACCTCTTGTGCAGGTGAACATTCACTTCATAAACAATGCGGATTTATTCTTTATTTCATACTATTATGTTTTTCTCTATTAGGTTACTTTTTATATGCAAGAATTTAGTGCTATCTTCGTACTTAGGAAACAAATCCCACCCTTCTAAAATAAAAGCCCTTGCACAAAGTCACCCCTTTCTCTGACTAGCTTCATTTCTTCTCCTCACGGCAAACTCCTAGAGCAGGCTTTTCCCTTTGCTCTTCATTTACCCGCTCAGGAGTTCTGGATTTCTTTCCTCCTCTGCAGATCCTTCTGTGAAAGGCGCTAAGGACACGGTCCTGGCCGGACCTGGTGGGCCCCTCTCAGAGCTTCTTCTGGAAAGGCCGGCAGTGCGGGACTTCATGTGTGGATGGAAAAACTCTTTGCCCTTCTGGTCCTGGCTGGCCCCACTGTTGAGCTTGGAAGCATGGGTCCCCGGGTGGGGGTCCTGCCCCCCACCCTCTCCCCTCTCTGACCTCCCCTTGGCCGGGGTGCACTCTCTGGGCCTCCCCATCCAGCCCCACTCTGACCTTTCCATGGTAGCCTCCCTGGATCTCCCTCTGCAGTACCTATGCTGCCTGTTGTCCCCTCGCCCTGCTGGGTTCCTGCATGGCCTTCCTCACCCCAGACTCCCGCGAGCTCTCCAACTTGGTCCCAGAGCTTGTTCGTGGTCTGACTCTCCCTCTAGGACACAGCTCCAGCAGGACACAAGCCACCTGGTTCCTGATGGTCTCTGAAGGCCTAATAGTAATTTCTGGCAGAGACGATGGGCTCCATATATATGTGCTGAGTACATAAATAAATTTGTATGGGGCTGGGGTGGTGAAAAGACCAGTACGAACGATGCTTCTCCTGCTCTGCGAATAGATAAAAAGTACCTTCTTTCCATTTTCACGGAAACTTCTACCAGGGTGGGTCAGGTTTTTAATGGGTCAAATTGAGCCACCTTCTTCTCTTTCATTCTTCCCTTCTCCTTTCTGCTCTTCTCCTCTTTTTTCTCCTTCTTTTTCTCCTTCTGTACAGACGGGGGCTGCTTTCCCACAGCCCCGCAGAAGATCCGGGCCAGAGCGGGCATGGGAGCAGCCACGAGGAACGCAGCCCCTCCCTGAGGTGCGGCAAGGAGAGCGCGCGGCCCCTTGGTGTATTCTGCCAACCCGGGAGGCCGCGTCATGCCAACCGTGAGAACACCTTGAGCTGCTTCTGCTCAGCTCCCCTGCCGGCCATTGCTGGCCCGCTGGGCCTTGGGAAGGGAGCCGTCCCCTCTCTGCTTCAGTTTTCTCAATTGAAAGTAGAAACAACCCGTGCACCAGCCACTGGGGGTAGCTGTGAAGCTAGCTGAGTTGATCAAGCCAATCTGTGCAAAGCAATTATGATTGTCCAAAGCTTAGCAGCATCACTGAGTAGCGCAGCGGTGCTGCGGGTGCTGGGCGGGGCTTGAGCACTGCAGGAGGGTGCGCGCGCACTTCATCCCTGGGGCGCCCCAGGAACAGCTAAGCAGCTGCCCTCTCGCGCTGGCTCCTTCTACTGGCCCTCGGGTGAGTCTGTTGGGCAGATGCATCTTCCTTCTGCTGTAGATGGAAAAATTGACACGCAGACTGTGTTTGTGCTTAAATAATCTTTTTGGGATACGTATGAAAAGAGCAAATACTTATGCCTTGATGGAATTCGGGGAAAACTCAGCTCAAGCTGCCACACAGACATGTCAGGGGTGTCTCCATGGTGACCTGTCCGTGTGACCTGACACATCAGGCAGGAGGCTCCCAACACCGCCCACCCGGCAACAGGGACTGCCTCGGCGTCCCTGCTCATGTCTGTACCCGTCAGTCTGGGTCTGTGCACGTGGGACCCTGGCATGGCTTTCCCTGCCTGCAGCTCAATGCCCAGTGGGCACGCTCTGTCGGTACCCGGGATCCCTTCTCTTGGCAAATACGGAAGCAACTAGGTGCCCAGCAGTGATGCGCGGGTTACCAAAATGCGGGCTACAGACAGCAGGATCGTGCCCAGCCATGAAAGGATGAAATTATGCCCTTGCAGGGACATGCATGAAACCAGAGATCATGAAGTGAAGCAAAATAGCCAGACCAAAAAGGTGAGCATCACGTTTTGTCGCGTTTTTCCCAACATGAAAGAAGGTAGGCTGCTTCTTTAAACTCATGTAGAAAACATCCCATCTTCACAAGCTAGTGCTCTGTTTGGCTGAGATCCAAGATGGAACCTGGCCTTTTCCTGTGCTCAGTACGTACAGCAGAACCTGGGGCACAGGACCTGCCTGGCAGTTCACTGAGTAGTTAGTTGCCTGCACTCAGTGTGGGCCCCAGGACCCATGGGGCGCAGCGGCTGCCAACGTCCCTGGGGCCTTGAGGCCCCTTGGCCAGTGTCTGGGCTCCGGTGAGTGCTCCCGCCCCATACCTGCTCGCTCCTGGAGGAAGGCCCTCCCTCCGCCTACCCGGCTCTCCGCCCTGCCTGTCGGTTGTCCTCCTCTTTCAGGCATTAGCTCAGAATTGCTCCTTCCTAGACACTCCCCACAGCCTCCTTATCCCAGCCAGGGCTAGCGTCGTCCTCCCCTCCCCTCCCTTCTCCTCATATCACCTTATCATTGTTCATGATCATATCTGACATTAGAATTTTCATAATACCTTTGCCATATGTTGGCATATCTGTGCTACTGTTACCCTCCCGTGTGCCTCTCTTCTTTCCTTATTTCCTTCCATCTCTGTTTTCATTTTATTAATTAATTAATTTATGTTTGTGGCCGGCTCAGCCCACCTTAGGGCTGGCACAGCATGCGGGGCTGGGGATCACACGTGGCCCCCGCACACTTGCCTAAGCTTGCTAAGCAGGCGCTTTAGACTGCTGAGCCATCTCTCCAGCTCTGTTGTTGTTTTAATTTAGACTCTACAAATTAGGAAACTGTGATCTAATGTGATGCTTCTCTTTTTGATTTGGCTATTTGGCTCAACTTGGCAACCTCTGGTTCTATTCATGTTCCTGCAGGTGTTATCATTTTACTTTTTAATAGACAAATGACATCCTCCTGCATATCTGTGTGACTTTTCTCCATCCATTCTTCTGTCGATGAACACGTAGGCTGGCTCGCATGTGGCTGCTGTGACTTCTGCTGCACCAACCATGGCTGCAGGCAGATGCTCTCCGGCCGGTGTCTGGTGTCCCACCTGGATCGCCTCGGATCTCCAGTATCCGGCGCCGTGATTGGCTCTTCGACTCTGCATGAATTAGTAAGAGAGTAACTGACACAGAGAGAAGGGTGAAGGAACGACTGCAGGCCCGGCTGGGGCGAGTACGCGGGCCCTCGGGAAGCGGTGCTGTGTCCCTTGTGTGTGCCAGCGCTGAGCCAGGCCCTGGCGGCAGAGCCGAGAGCAAGGCGCGGGCTGAGGGAGGCTCTGCTTCCTGTCCTCCGTGACCTTGGCCTGGTTTCCCAGGAGAGAAGGTGATCATATGTGTGCAGGATCCACCCCCTATCTTGGCGACCCAAGACAGTCACTACCAAGACAGCACTGAATTTTCAGAACTGAGATTTTATATCACATGATGCCAAGGTTATGGTAGCAAATTATTATTTTCTGCATAGAAAGAAAATAGAAGAAAGTTCTATAACTCATTCAATCTTTTCTTCTACCTTGAAAATATGTCAACTACTGCATGCTAGGAATCCTGCCACCTTCCCTACTAGCCACCCTTTACTAATTCTTTGCTTTCTTGTAGTAGTACTTTAATCTTACTGATTTAATGCTTTCATTCAGTTTATGTACACAATACTCTTATTTTTCCTCGCTCAGGCTATCATTTTGTTAAGGGATGCACAATTCAGCCACTCTAAGAACTACAAACTTCTGGTAGCTAATTCCATTCCACTTCTGTTTCTTAGTTTTGTCATATTGCCTGTTCTTATGGATGGAAGATGGAAACGTCCTAGAATCTGGACCTGCAATCATTGCTTTGAGTCCTCAGCTCCAAGGACACCAATGCATGATAACTATGTCTCACAAATCCCAGAATGACATACCATCAAGAGATTTGGGGACCGTTTTCCACTCTGTATTTCGCAGATGAGAAAACAGGCCTGCTGAGGTTGGGTGACGTGTCTTCTGAGATCGAGACAACCTCATCAGGACTTGATTACCATTGCATGTGTTCTGTCCACTCTACTCTGTGCTCTTGTCCTGCTCTGTGCAGAAAGGTCCTTTTAAAGAAGAGAGATCGCCTTGCAGGTGACTCTTGGTGGCGTTCAGGACTTGTTTCTCAGTGAGAACCAGACGCGTGGTATACCGTGATGGATGGATGTCCATTTCTGCTCACGTAGCTCTCTGTGAGGCTGTCCCCTTGGAGGAGGCCTGTCTGCGATCACATAGGGCCGGCCCGGAGAGTGGAAGTCATTTCTCTGCCCTGCTCACTGACTCACTAGCCATCATAGTCTCCACACCAAGATGACTCACTTTCTCTGAGCCATCTTCCCCGGCACACGGGGAGCCCTGGAACCTTATTTGCTTTGCCACCTAGCATGCCCAGTAGCACATTCAGGGTCTTTTGGTGGCTCACCAACCTCCTGGCACACAGCAAAGAGAAGTTGTCCTGAATGGTCCTTGGGACGCGCCATACCTGCTCAGCCTCACTGCGCTCCTCTCCAGCGCTGCGGGGTGATTCCCTGCGAGACAGAAGCTGCTCTGTGCTGGCAGCCAGACAGACTCCTGATTAGACTAGCACCCAGCAGGCTCCTGCCCTCTCTTCTCCTTTCCCACCCTTCCACAAGTGGGCAGGGGCAGTCTGCAAGGGCTGAGTGGTTTTCATTGTGATTCGAAAGTGTCTGAGCTACTGTCCCTGGGAAGCAGAACTGAGAAAGCTGTGCACCCTGCTGGACTTAAGAAGGGGAACAATTTTGTGCAAGAGATGAACACATTTGCCCTCGGGACAGAACAGTTTCTATTTTAAATAGTCCCAATAGGCAGACCAGGCAGTGGGTAAGTGGGCTCAGCAACGCAAAGGGGTGGTCTGGGGACAGGCAGAAACCATTTCAGGTGCCGTTCCCAAGGGGCAGCCAGGGCTCTGATTCTTCTTGAATCTCATATTTTGCTACTTGTGCAAGCGAAGCAGCTGCCCCCTGCTCACACTGTCCCTGTCACACTGTCTTGCTTGCCCCTGCAGTGCTGGGTGGGGGGGAGCAGCCATCGCACTGAGGCTCATGTTGTCCCAAATCAGGGGCCTTGTGTGAAGACAACACTGGTCCTGCTGGAGTGAAAGATGACTGAGGGCTGCAACTGGCCTGGCCTTGACGACAGAATGGGTTCCTTTGAAGATGGCCTTTACCTGGAAGTCATTATGACAGGCCCTGTGAGCAACCTACCTCCTCCTGGGAGTTAAATTTTTGACAAGAAAATGTGAACAGGTTGGGTGTGTGACACAGGGCCTGTCATCCCAGCACTCTGGGAGGCAGAGGCATGAAGACCTCAAGGTCAAGCCCAGCCTGGGCAACTTAGCTACTTACAAAGACTGTTTAAAAACAAAACAAAACCAATCAGCAAACAAAAAACCCAACAACAACAACAAAAAACAAATAAGTGTACAAAGGGGTGGGGATGTAGCTCAGTTAGAAGGTCCCAAGTTCCATCTCCAACACTGACAAAATGAGATCTGAATAATGAAACAGGGTCACAATCAGAATTACTAGTTATGTCAGGTCGATGAAGGAGAAACAACACAATATATGTATGTTGTGTGTGTAGGGGTTAAACAAAACCAATGAAGCTGTAAACTCAGAAAAATAAAAACAAAATGGTTTTTAAGGGGCCGGGGAGATGGCTCCGTAGAATAAGTGCTTCCCTGGCAAGCACAAGGGCCTGAGTTCAATCCCCAGTTCTGCCAAGGTGAAAAATGTTATTTTTATCCTCAAGAGTGGCCAAGCTGTAATCCTGAGTGAAAGATAAAGGTATGCTAGGGCAGAAAATTATATTCCGTCTGGCTTTTGTTTTTTCTTGCTTTTCCTCTCTATTCCTCCCCCATCCCCCCCAGGGGATGGCAGTCTGTCCAACGCGTTTTGGTGGGACCTGGTTGGAAGAGCACGCCTGCAGCAAAGCAGGATGGGAGATTTGTAGGCCAAGCGGCTTTGAAAGCGTCTCCCTCCCACACCTGCCCCTCTTCCCGTCCTTATTTTAAAAAAGAAGAAAGGAAGCAAAGGAGGGGGAGGAAGAAAGGAGGCGAGGCCAGCTGGCCAGCCGCGTGCAGGGCGCGGGGCTCCCCGTGGGCGAGCTGGGACCTTGGCCATCCGGCCTGCAGGGAGGCGGAGCGGGCCCTGGCGCCCCGCGCTCGCTCGGGAAGAAGCCGGAACCACCGTCCTGGAGGCTGGAGCTAGGGAAGGACTCCTCCCTCCCAGTAGCTAGAGAAGGAAGCGCGTCTTCAGTAGGTCCCTGGTTCTTGGGACGTGACCTTGATGTAAGGGAAAGATAAGAGACCTGTCTATATATGTGCTTATTATGTGCATGCGTGTGCACACGTGGACGTATATACATATATGCATGTGCGTAAATCTGACAATACACACAAATAGGAAAGTGATATAAATGTCTTTTGGCCAAAAAGTGCCTTACATATAGAAATCACCCCCCAAAATTATACACACTTCAGGAAAAAAAGCCTTATGTAAGCATTTTAATACTAAGTTAACAGAGACAATATGAGATCGATCAAGTTACCTTTGGCCTCTACAGTTATGCCATGTTCAGCGCGGTGGCCATTCACTTCCTGCGGGGTGGCCTTGGTCCCTGAGATTGGGACAGGGCATCTCAGCTTCTTCTCTGAGTGTCGGCAGTGCAGTGGGTCTTCTGTGACAAGGCGATCCTCCAGGGTTCCTGCACAAGGGTGACATGATCTGCTGACAAAACACCATGCTATTTTCTTTTCCTGGAGTATGTCTACATGTTTTAGGGAGACTATATATATAATTATTTGGGGTGTAGATTTTTTTGTCTTGAAAAAGTGATTTTTGTCCTCCCAAAATGATTCCTCTCAAGGTTGTATATGAATGAGCCAGACAGGTTCCATAAAATGACATTTGCTACAGACTCGCCACCCTTCATCTTGGGTCCGGCAGGGAGAGCTAAGCGCCCTGCCTGAACCGTCTCCTTCAAAACTTCGAAAGCAATATGTAATAGAAGGGTCATACTTGGACTGCCTGTCATTCTGGTCTTCTAAATATGTACTGCTTGTCATGACATACCAATTATTGCCATAC
>NDGN011366134.1:0-13046 GCA_002564285.1 Tympanoctomys barrerae | reverse complement strand
TCACATCTCCAGCCCTAACCTGTCCTCTGAATCACAAATATAAGTTGATGCATAAATCTTCTCCCCTAATGACCTGAGGTATCTCAAGGTCAGTGGGCCCAAAGTAACAAATGGCTTCCCCTTGCTCCAGCCCCACATTTTCTGCTGAAACTCTCCCTTCCTCTCCCTCTCAAGTGATTCAAAGTGATTCTTTTCTCATAAAAACAGCCCTCAGCAGGGGCTCAGTTGCTTACCTCTGCCCCTTCCCAGCTCCAGCCTACTTTGGCCCCACCCTCTCTGTCCCCCTCCAACCACATCCGCTCTAGCTTTCCAGTGTTTGGAGTCCTGGCCGCTTGGAGTCCTGGGCCCCGCCTACACCAGCTTCCACTGTAATGTGGAAACCGCGTCCATACTAGGGGTTGGAAATGTCAGTCATCACACTTGGAGTGAAAGCTAGATTTTTTTAACCTGACATGAAAGCCCGGTGCCCACCTATTTTGCTTTCCATCAGTTCTATACTGATAAAGGTTTATAAAATGGGGGTAATAAAAGCACTGCTTATTTACTGAGAGAGAGGAGAGGGAAGATTAGATACAGATATACAGTCAGTGACCAAAATATATGGTGATTAGTGCAATTTTAAAATTTATTACTCTAAGAGACACGTTACCATTAATTTCCTACAAAATACCTCCACCTTGAACACATTTATCCCTTTATTCTTTCCACCTTATAAAGCAATTCTGGGAGTTACTTTCTTGATCAAAAATAGGATAAACGCTGCTACTGAATGCCACGTCACATAAAACCATTACAGTGTGTCCTCACTCATCCTGTTCACCAGACAAAGCCCCGCGCAGCTTCCGGCCCTTCCCAAGTCAAAATGACCAGGGAAAGTGAACAGATTGAATTGATTCAGAACACGAGGCAGCCTCAAGAGTACAAGGAATGTCACTCAAGGCAGGACCTCCAGAGCTGCTCCAGAACGTGGCAAGAGCTATGGGACAAGTGTGATTGAAGTGAGAAGGAGGGGGGCGTAGAGGGGACTAGGACGTTGCATCCTTTAGTGTAGTGTTTTTAAATTTATGCACTCACCATAGCTTTCTGTCAAAACTTGTACACAGCTACCTCCGCTTCTCTCCCTGCCTCCCACGTCTCTCCTTCTTTTCCTCCCTAAAGTGAGAGAGGAGCGTGTGTTACTCTTTGTCTCATTGGATTATTGCTCTGGAGAACACCAGCACCTCACCCCTTAATCCGTACAACACATCCCTTGATTCAATATCTTCGTTCTATGTATCACTTTCACAACATCTTGCTTCCCTTTTATGCCCATGTTTTCTGTCTGTTCTCCTGGTCCCACTAGAGTACAGGACCTTACCAGGAACACCCATGTAGCCTTGTCATGTAGCATCATCTCCTGGAAAAAAATACTAGGCACAAAAGATGTACTTAAGAAAAAATGTTTGTTCTATGAGTCATTCTAGGAAGTGTAAGTGGGAGTTAATGAAGACATTAGAAGTGTAAAATTCTTGGTTTATTAAATGCTTGATAGAAAGCTTACATCCTTTAAAGTTCATTGCATTAGTTGGTATCAGAATGAGTACCTCATCACTCACCTTATTTCAGCATTTTTCTTTTCTATCATTTATAGTATTTTAGAAAAACTCCGCTAATGGAACCAACCCGTTGGCCATCCTTTATTACTTACATATCCATTACCCAAAATATGTTTTGTATTAGACAACCTAGTATGTACTTGTGGCTCATAGGATGACACTGATGACCTCTTTACTGTCCCTCAAGGTGACCAGTTGTCCTACAGAAGCTCTCACAGATGGATGCCAGGAAGCTCTCCCTTTGTAACTACCTAAATGATTTCTGTTTAATTTTTTTCTCTCCATCCCAATTCTTGGGTCCACTAATGAGTCTCATGCCAAGCATCATCGTCCTATCAAAAAAGAAGGAAATCTAGAAAATAGCTCCTCTAGGCTCAGTCTCAAAGGGAAATGCAAACACAGTATTTGTGTTTCCATAACATAATACACATGCTCCATCTCTTTCCTGTGCTTGCCTGATCTGACTGCTCTTAAACTAAGGTGTCAGAAGGGAGCGTGTCTCATTCTCTTTCCAATGTCTTAAGGGTCAAAGTAGTATCTCCTTTTGAGTTAACATTTCCTTGTTAAGTAGTAAAAGCAAACACGTTTTACTCTATTTATATTATGTACATATGTGTGTCTGTGTACAAGAAATACATATTTATACAATATATTACAGAAGTATCATATGTATGCCTTATCTGTTATCTGTAACTTGTCTTGATAGCATTTAATCCTTTGAATATGTGTATATGTAATAGTTGCTGTGACTCCATTCAATGACAACATTTTGTCATTTTCTGAATATACTTTTTTTTTTTTTATTGTCGGAACCGGGGATTGAACTCAGGCCTTTGCACTTGCCAGGGAAGCGCTTATTCCTCTGAGCCATCTCCCCAGCCCTGAGTACACTTTTCAAATCAATGGACTATTTCTTAATTTTGTTAATGATAGGTTTTGCTTTAGCACAGCTTGAGCTTTTCTTTTCTGCTTTAGTGGTTATTTCTTCTAAATTCTGGGTTTGGATTACTATCTATGCATATTATTTCACTGGTGGAATTTTGTAAATTATTTCATTATATTTTGACATGAATTTTTAACTTTTATGAACTTATTTGGTTGTAGCATTAGGATCAGTTCATTTGGCCCGCTGTCCTAGTACCACTCATTAAATTTTTTTACTTTTAATTTGTTAGAGTTTTAAAATTAAGTTTTATTAAACAAATATATTTGGTTTGATAATTTAATTACTTTTTCATTTGTTTTTATTTGGTTGGTACTTTGTCATGTAAAAATGGCCAACAATAATTAAGATTCATCTAAATTTCTTTTCTGTTTCTTTGTTCTGCCATTTGCTTCTCAAAGCCAGGTCACTCTTTTTATTACTGCAGCTTGGAATTATGTTCTGCATAATAAGTGCAGCAAGTCCCCCCAGGGAGAGAGAAGCATTATATATGTTATAATACACTAGAGAAATTACCCCAGAAATTATCAAATGCAAATCTCACAACCCCCCTCTTTCAACAGAGGGATGAACTAAATCTAAAAGCATTCTAATACATGAGTACATTCTCTTCCAGATTCTATACGATGAAGGACTGCTTGTTCTTCACAGAAGCTGCTCGCTAAGGGACCAGCGGTGAATACATTATGCAACAGCTCTTATTTCAGGATGCCGCTGTAGGAATCCCTAAGGGTTTTTCCTGTAACCTTGAACAACCCCTCAGCCATCACTCACCGGTCGTACACAACTGTACATAATCAGCCACTACAGAATAAAAAGGCTTCCTTTATCTTCAATTAAGTTGGAAGGCAGTATTTCTACAAAAAGAATGTGTCTTATTTACATCCAAAGCTTGCAGATTTTGCTTTTATTTAAGATTGTGTAGAATCTGTGATTCTTAAATTAGGGCAATCTTTCAGTGAACTTCAGGTCTGACTTTTTAATAATTGTGTGTTGCTTGGTTATTTATAAAGGGCTAGACTGTGGCTCTGAGCTTCCTATTGCATTTCTTTTTTTACTAGATGCTTTAGATATGTTGTAAGAAAAAAAAGAGTTCAGAAACCAGAAAAAATATGGTATCTGATGAAAACAGAGGGGGTATAAATCTTCTTCGTAATTATCTAATATTGATTTATTTATAACCAATTTCCTTCTAATTTAGGGAAAAATTGCTTCCTAGCCCCTAGCAAAAAAGTCAATATTAGAAAATACCTCACAGAAGTATATAAGTACTGAAATTCTTATGGAAAGCCAAATTCTTCTTGAATTGAGGTTAAGACTGCACTAATTCACAGAATAATAATAACTTTTATTTTTCTGTACCTTTGAAATAGTACAATATTGCAGCTCTTCAATGTAAGAAGTAATTGCATCCACTTGTGTTTTGTGCTTGCAGCATACAATTTATATGCCTACTAAATGCGCTATATGAGTTGAGAATTAAATTTAATAAACATAATACATAATATTGCTAACTTTCCCTCCAAACATTAGACTGAAATTTTTAGAGTATTTTAGAGATAATTGCTAAAAACCAGCAACGCTACCATTAACACAGACGCATGCTACTTATTAAGAAATTAAGACCATCACATAGTAGAGTGACTGAATTGAGTGCCTAAGCTTTTATTTGTGGCTCAGAATTAAATTGATATTGTCAAAAGTGAGGGAAGAATCTGGTATAATTGAGTCACATCTTGGCAACAATATGTCACACGCCTCTCTCCTCCTGTTCTGTGTTTGACTGGAAGAGTTCTACAGTTCAGGCTAAAACCAAAAGCACCTTCCATGATAATTCATTGAGGCTTTGAAAAGCTAACCTTTACAATATACTCAACTATACTTCTTTCATTGCCAGGATACTTAACTGTCCACAGAAGCAGTGAACTTCACCTACAATGCTGAAGTAATAGCAATGTTCAGAAATAAAAGGTATGTACTCTAAAAAGTCATGTTCAAAAGCACTTGTATTTTCACATAGGGAAAGAAAAAAAAAAGCATCAGTTAATCAACTGATTTTGTGCATAAAATTACCTGTGACACTTTAACAAGGTTACTGTAGCATTTATAAGTAAATAACTTTTATATGACGTAAAATTTCCTTACAACTACTGTCAAAAGAGATAAGGATGTATAAGAATCCACATTCATATAACCAATTCTTATCACAAAGTTAAGGCATGACAGATTATGCTCAGAAACATCAAAAGTCTCTTTGCCTAGGAGAACAGCAACTCTCCCCTCTAACAGGCTCCCTGAAGAAGCTTGTTAACAGTGTTTGCTTGAGATTCTCTCTTGAGTAACTCAACCAACATCTCTGGAGGTGGATTCCAAGTAGTGGCATGTTCACAATAACTCCCAGGGAAATCTACTTTGGAACACAGGCTTCAATAAACATCAAATGTCTGGCATTCAAGGCCTGCAGCTTGGGCCCCATTGATTTACTATAAGAGGACTTTACGCTCCACCAAGAATACTGTAAAAAGAATTCTCTTTGAGGTTTCAATCCACTGGCACATTTTCGCTCATACACTTGCCTTTTCCATCTCTCAGGGTAAAATGCAAACACCTTTGCAGGCCCTTGTTCAACTCAATTATTACTGAGTGCCTTCTCATGTTCAAGCTTCCATGCCTGTTGTGTTGTTTTTATTCCATGAGATAACTTGGTGCTTCATGACCAAGTACAGATGTAACTGCAAGGGTAAACACAGACTGTGATGACAAAAGAAGAACGTGCTGCAAGAGCACTTTGGAAGGGCACCTGGTTCAGCCTTAGGGGCCCAGGAAAGTTCTTGAGGAGCTGAGAGCAGAGAGACGAATGACAGGCAATAACAAGAGGTAAAGTCAACCTAGGAAGAGAAAGCTTCTTGTGTGAGGCTTAGAGCAAAGAGGGAACCTGGGCTCTTGCAGGCGTAGAGCACGAGTGGAAGTGGAAGCAACTCTAGAGAGAAAAGCAGAGGGGCCAGAGAGCTGTCTTGGCAGCATGAGTACCTGCCTCGCAGGCGCAAAGTCTGGAGTTCAATCTCAGCATCCCAAATTAAGGACAGGAAGGTGTATTTAGCTCATGGATTGTGGAGGTTTCAGTCCACCATCACCACTTTCTGACTCAAGGCACACAGGTAACACTGAAAGGGGGGAGAAGACAGCAAAAGCAAGATGGGGGAAGAGAAAGCCTCTTTTCCCCCCCTTATACTGTAAGCAGGCTACGCCCCCTCTGGTGAGTGTATGCAGCACGCACCATCTCCACGCCCTCCTCATGCACAGGATGGGGATGTTTATAAAGTGAGGACTCTGGACCCCTGCTAAGTTGCTTAATTAAACTCCTTAAGTTGACACAATGGGTCAGCCATTACGCTGCATAAAGGGCTTTAATGAAAGAATAACAGCGAGCCAAAGTCTTAAGACCTCAGCACTGACTCAGGCTGGTGTATTGGACCTCTCCTGGATAAGTATACCCACTCGTACCACATGCATTTTTTTTTTTGCATTACATTGTAAATCTGTGAATTTCTCAAAAAATAGAGTTTTAGTTTAATATGTCTTGTCTTAGATGAAGTTGGGCCAAGGAGATAGCTCAGTGGAATATATGCTTGTCTGGCAAGCACAAGGTCTTGAATTTGACCCCTGGTACCACCAAACAAACAAACAAAAAAGGCTGTTAAAGAGATGAAGTTGAGCTCTGTTGAGCAACTCTTCCATCATTTGTACATTACATAATTCAAAAGGGGAAAAATGAAGATCATAATTTTATCTTTATTTATTTATCTATTTATGTATTGTATTTTAGTGAATGGCCTACAGGGTATTCAGGATCTCACTACTAGATCAGACTCATAGTGATCCGACTGTTTATAGCCTCCCAAGAACTGTGATTACAGACGTGCGCCACCACGCCCAGCCTCAATCTCTGTCTCAGCACGCCCTGAGGGTGGGGCTGGTACTGCAGGCCTGGGGGGGGGGATTGAACCCCTGGCCTGTACACCTGCTTCCAGGTGCGTTAATCCACTGAGCAATTTGGCTGGCCCTCATAATTTTAACAATGATAAAAAAAAATTACAAGAGGCAGAAGCTAATGGCAGGAAGAACTATAGTGTTAACAGTGATGGAGGTGAAGAATAGGGAATAGCTTTCCTACAGTTCTGTCAAGCTGCTCACTGCCATGAAAGAGTTTGCTTGTGCCTCCTAAGTAGGATATACTCTTCAGAATCATTATTAAGTATATATGAGTTAATTTAATCATGCCCACATCCCTGAATAGAATATAAACTTCCAGGGTTCAGAGGTTGAGGCTACATCCTGTTACTAGAATAATATCTGGCATATTTAATACATTTACTAAATAGTCACTGAATAAAGGACGAATGGTAGAGAGAGCTGTATGAAAAAGGCTGGAAAAGAAAAATGAGATGACGGTAAGTGGAAGTCAGAGAGCTGGTCAGGATGGCCCAGAATACAGTTATTGGCGGCTGATAACTATTCTGGTTGAAACAGTAATCTGAAGGTGGCTACGTTCCCTGGCTTGGCTATGATGTGTTTAGTCCATCTGTTTTATCCTACTATAATTACTAAAAGTTCTCTCTCACTTTCAAAAAACTAGTCATTGTCATGTAAATAATTTAGTCATCTTAACTGGATTTTAAAAATAATTATGTATTTGGTTCACAGTGCAGACCCGTAGTGAGCCTCCTGTTTCAGTTTATCCAGCCCAGGATTACAGGCATGCGCCACCACACCCCATTTCGGGGCCAGCATGGCATGCCTGGCGTTCCAGGCCAACACTACGGCATCCAGAATTGGACTTGGGTCCTTGTGCTTGGCAGACAGGTGCTTAGACCACCAAGCTATCTCCCTGGCCCTTAAATGGATATTTAAATGAAACATCAGATAAAGAAAATATTAAACATCTGTCTCTATATCTGGGTGTGTGAATGTACACACAATTGTAGTAATACATGTGCATATGAAAATCATACAACCATACATATATTCATTCAGAGTAAAAGTTTATGATGAATTAAACATGATGAAAGGACATTAATATAGCATGCAATTAATTATAAAACTCCAAGTGTGTTAGATTTCATTGACATACTTGATTTGACTCATGTCTGTCGCATTTTTTTTAAAAAATGTGAAATTGCTTATATAGACCTGATTTTGTTTTCCCTATTTTTCACCATAATACAATGAAAGATTCTGTAGCTTGATTCCACTGTTTGTGGAAGTGCTATTACCATGCTGTTCTGATGCGACAAACAGCTGTATATAAACTTTATACTTGAGCACCAACCACCTAAATTCGCAAAGCCTTTGGAATCCCCTATCAAAGCATCTTTTAACTGTACATTAACATTCTTAGCCTGAATGTGAATTGCAAAAGTGTTCCTCGGCAGTAGAATGGAAGTGCACTGCTGATTTTACTAAGCTGATCAAACTTCACTATCTTGTAGCAATTCACTTCTATCTACTGTTCAGGATAAACAGATGCTCAAACTAATCCCAGAAAATGCCAAGCAATAACTTTTCATTTCGGTGCAGGCCACGACAAGGCACAGGTGAGGCGGGTTAAGCAGCTGCAGGCTGTTCCGAGCAACCAGCAGACTCTCTAGGATCTTGTTATTCTTCAGCAGACGCTCTGGTTTGGGGAATAGTTGGAGATTTTCCTTTCCTGGAGATGTCATTAATTTGTCTTGCTCATTTGAGTCCACCGTACCTGGCCCGTAATAGTTGCTCATATAAAATACTGAATCATGAAAAATGGGTGTACTGATTTCTTTTTCAATTTGGGGTTTTACACTAATTACTAAAATACATATAACATGGCAGAAAGCACTTAAAAATATTTGGTGTACTGATATTGTTATATACCTACTTTCCTGGAAAGTAATTTGAGAGCGTTTGCACAAAAGTCATTTAGCAGTTGTTTTAACAATTAAAGGAGGCCATATCTTTGAAAATTATTCATGATTACAGTTTTTAATAATGTTTTTGAAGTCTACTTTATAATTAATAAAATTTATTGGTACAATTTAGGTATGCATGATGACCATATTCATCATAGGGAATTTGTACGTGGACATCATATAACTTGATTCTCTTTTTTCCTATTTCCCTATTCTCCTTCAACTCCTCTTCCCCTCCTGTATTACAAAAGCTTTACTATCATTTTTTCTTTTTTTTTATTATGGCTGTTTTCATTTCCCATCCTTCCTTTCCCACCCCCTTCTCCCTACTTCCCCTTCCCATTTGAACATTGGCTTCCTATTTTCAATCATAGTGGATTTTTTGTTTTGTTTTTGTTTTGTATTCGGAACAGGGTTTCACTACACAGCTGGAATTCGTAGTGATGCTCCTGTTTTCAGTCTCCCCAATGCTGCACCACCACGCCTGGTCTCTCTGGCCGACTCAGCATGCCCGGGCCAGGACCTGCACAGCAAGTGGTGCCAGGGAACGAACCCTGGTCCCTGCACTTGCCTAAGCAGGCACTTAGTCCGCTGAGCTATCTCTCTGGCCCACTCTTAGTATTTTGGTCATCACTCTAACACTTAACAATTTAAAGTCATGGAATGAAGGAGCTGTGCAAGAGTCAGTGTATCAACTTATAAAGAAAGATCTGGGCTATCAGGTCTTCTAAATGCCTGGGTGGAGGTCACCATGGGCCTTTCCCCCTGTTATCTGTAGAGAATAGGGAAGCTTAAAGCACTGTGCATCATGGTTAACTCATTTCTCTGCCTGCCTCTATTACTCATGGCCATGGAGGAGTCCCAGCTTGCTGAGTCTTATCTTTTAAGCTATAAAACGTTACCATTGTTAGCTGCTCTATCTTCCAGCCATAAGATCTGAGAATTATCTTGGTCATCTGAGTTGAGACTCATGTGTGCTCTGTACATATCAGAGGTTGTTCCAAGCATTTTATCTCTTGACTCAATCTTAACAAAAGCTCTGTTTCCTCCCACACACTTTCTTTCCTTAGTTTCCTTCCTCTCATCCTTCCCTCCCTCCTTCCTTCCCTCCTTCTTCCTTCTTTTCTTCTCTCTTTCCTCCTTCCTTTCTTCCCTCCTTTCTCTTTCCTTTCTTCCCTCTACCTCTCTCTCTTTCCCTTTCCCCCTCCTGACAGATTCAACTCTCTTTCCCAAGGACATTGAGTTGCTAAGAAACAGAGCCAGGGTTGAAACTCAAGCAACTGAATGTCAGAGTCTGAACTCCAACCACTACTTCTTGCCTTCATTTATTTTGCACTTTATTAAGTGTAAACACATCTTTCTTCAACAGTATAATGTGAGCTCCTTACAGCCAACGATTGTATTTCATTCTTACTTCATCTTCTCTAACCCTATTTTATTGGTATCTGGAATAGGATAGATTTGGCATTATTTGTCAAATGATTAAATGTCTTACTGTGACTGGATCATTTGTCAAAGGTGAAGGGATTTTGGAGATGAATTAAATACACTAATCAGTTGATTCTGGACTAAGCAAAGAGAGTGGACCTGACTAAATCATAAGCTAGCTAGCTTGCTTGCTTGCTTGCTTGCTTTCTGACAGGTCTCACTACACAGATCAAACTTGTAGCGATCCTCCTGTTTTCACCTCCCAAGCCTGGGATAACAGGTGCGCACCACCATGCCCAGTCTCAATCGCTGCCTCAGTGTGCCTTGCGGGCGGGGCTGCCACGGCAGGCTGGATATCAAACCCCAGCCGCTGCCTGTGTAAGCAGGTGCTTTAGTCCGCTGGGCTATCAGGCCGCCCCCCCCCCCAACCCAGTGGAGTACTTTAAAAGAGAACAACATCTTTGACTATTGTCCATAAAGGAGTGAAATTCCACTTTGTGCAGAAGAATGTCATCCTAGGAAACGGCAGACGGCTTCTGGGAGCTGAGCACTTGCCACAGGGAACTTAATTCTGCCAACAGCCCGTGAGCTTGGAAGAAAGCCCCGAGATTTAGATAAAATTAGTAGCCGAGGCTGACACCCTGACTTTTAGCCTGTGAAGGCCATCGGAGAGGGTCTAACTAGATCCATGGCCAGACTCCTCACCTGGTTAAACTGGGAGGTACGACGTGTGTGTTAAGATGCTATACTTGCTATTATCTCTTATGAATGGTAGAAAACTGATCCAGGAACACCATAGTTGAAAATTTGCATTTTGGGGGCTATTGAATCCTGCGAAAGTCGCAGTTTTTGAAAACTGCGATCAGATTTCAGAAGGCAGAAAGTAAAGGGTGATAGCAGGAGAATAAAACATATGGAAAATCCGCTCATTTTTCTCTTGCTCCTAAACCCAGCTTTGGACTTCAAGCACTACGCATTGAGTGATTTCCGTTCCTCCATACGTGACACCCATTAGCATTGGCCCGTGCCAAGTTCCCAATGTTGTTTCATTTTTTCTCTCTTTATTCCGGATCCCCTACTGCTATCCCACTCCCCCTCACTGGCACTCGCTTTAATGTTTTGATGTATGTATGGATATAACGATCCTCCTAGAATGCAGCGTTCTTGAGTTATTGTGTGTGTGCGTGCCCTCAATTTATATACACGTGATGGTGGAATACTTTTCATTCTATTTCTGACTGCGTTCTCAGCCTTATGGTTTCAAGATGCAGCTGCTGTGGTGTTGTTAGTTAGGTGTGCTTTACTGCTGCTTAGGGTTGACTGAAAAATACCTACCACTTATTTACTAATTGCTATCTCTAGCTTTTAGATCTCTACAAATCTTTTAATTCTTTAAATATGATTGCATATGGTAGAAAAATATTCCTAGGAGCAAAGGGCGCATGCTTGCATGGTTTTACTAACCACTGTCAGATTGCTTTCTGGAACTGCTCTCTCCTTTCACTTCAGCCAAGTGTTCATGAGTTCCTGTTTCCTCAGAATCTTATTAACCCTTTGTATTACATTGTTTCCTACTTTATTCAATTTGATGAATGTAAAATTACCTCATTACTCCTGTGGGTTTTCATTATGGTAGTGGTTCAATTTACTTACCCTTCTCTCCCATCCCTTCCTTTCTTCTTTCCCTTCTTTGTTTCTTTTCTTTTTCTGTATTTATAGTAATTCTGTATTTATAGTAATTATTTATAGTAATTCCTTATATAGCCACATCTTGATTCTGGCTTTTATAAACTTATCTTCTTCACATCTGTCATCCATGTATTTGACATTTAAGTTTGATGTATAATTTTTTTCTTATGATTTGAGATGTTGGGTCTTTTATTTTTTTAAAGTATTATCATATTTTCCCCTTACATTTAGTCATTTTTTTAAAATTTAGAATTCATTTTTGTATGGATTATGAGAGGAAAAGCTACATTTTATATTTCTATTCTTATTAAACAAGTTTCCATACATACATTCAGTTAAAAGCTGTTTTTTTTTTTTTACTAATGATACCAATTTTGTGGTGTGATTTTTTCTATTAAGTATAGTTCAACAGGGTAATTTCTAGGCTATACTTTCTACTTCCCTAGTCCATTTGATTCTGGATGAATGCAACAGTGATTTTTGAAAATTAATAATAACCATGACAAGCTAGAAAATGTAAGAATAATCACAATGCCAACTTGGTCTTCAGTACACACAGAAAAGAAAGTTGGACTTAACCTATCATGAATTTTTAAGACTGTTTATTATACTTTCTAGGTTTTCTTTATTCTTTCAGGTTCTTACACTAGGGAGACAATATGATATTTACACACATGAGTTTGATTTATTTCACTTATGAGTATAGCATCAAGTTGCATCCACTTACATATAGAGGTTTTGAATTCATCTTTCTTTTTAGCTGAGCAGTACTCCATTGTATAAAAATAACACATCTTTTTCATCCATTCCTTAAGTGATGGACATTTTGGTTGTTTGCAAGATATGGCTATGACAAATTGTGCTGCTATAAACACGGGCACACATATGTCATTATCGTATGATGTTTTCAGTTCTTTTGGGAAATTACCCAGAATAGGAATAACTGGATTGAATGGGATTTCCAATCCTAGTCTTTCAAGGAGTCTCCACACTGATTTTCATAGTGGTTGTACCAGTCTATACTGTCACCAGCAGTGAAGGGTTCCTTTTTTCCTATAGAACCTCCAGCATTTGCTATTAGTTGATCTCTTTATGATAACAATTCTTTCTGGGGTGACATGGTATCTCTTAGTAAAATGGAATGAGGGGCTGGGGAGGTAGCTTAGTAGAATAAGCGCTTGCCTGGCAAGTGCAAGGACCTGAGTTCAATTCCCAGTTCCGAAAAAAAAAAAATCAAGATTTTTAGTTAATCTAGTTTCTTACACACTTGGTCCTTTTTTGTCTTTCTAATGTGGAATAAGATGCTATTTAATTTCGTTCTTCCATAGCTAATATTTTTATGTATATGCCTTAATGATTTTTTCTTTACAAGAAGTTTTGGACAAATTCATTTTTGTGTATCCTGGTATGATTTTATTTAAATGTCTTTGCAAAAGGTTCATTTTTCTT
>NDGN011366125.1:0-21791 GCA_002564285.1 Tympanoctomys barrerae | reverse complement strand
AAATACATAAATAAAATTAAGAAAAAAAAGTTATTATCCAATTGAAAAATGGGCAAAGGAGTTGAATAGGCATTTTCCCAAAGAAGACATATAAATGACCAGTAGGCCCATGGGAAAAAAATGCTTAATATTATCAGTTTAAAAAGACCTTGTCTCAAAAAAAAAAAGAGAAATTGGAAAAGGGACTGGGCATTTAGCTCAGAGGTAGAATATTTACCTAATATGCATGAGATGAGGCCCTGGATTCAATCTCCAAAACCATAAAAAACTTGCACACAATGGTTCACAGCAACATTATTTATGAAAGCCAAAGCCAGAATGTTCACCAACCAATGAATGGATAAATAAGTCAGAGTCTCTCTGTACAATGGTGAATCTTCAGCCTTAAAAAGGAATAAAGCACTGATGCACGCTAGGGCTCAAGGGAACTTTGAAAACAAAGCACTAGGAAAAGACGCTAGAGGCTGAGTCCTGCAATTCGATGATTCACAGCTACAAGATGTTCAGGAGAGATAAATCGGCGGATTCATAAAACAGATAAAGCTGTGGGGAAGAAAGCTGGGACTGTAGTGGGGTGGTGGAAATATCCAGAAAAGGGCTGTTGCTGATCACATAGTCTCGGAAATGTACCGGGAAAACACTTAACTATGTGCTTTGATAGGGTGAGTTTGAAATGGTACCCATTGTAATAAAAATATGACATAGCTCTATAAAATAATAAAAAGAATAACACATATCCAGCATTTCTATCAGGAGGCTGCCAGCTGCCAAGGACAGAAAGCCAGTCTCATGGGTCAGGAAGAGTGTTGGCTGGTGGCAGCTGGGTGGAGGTGCAGGAGCCGTAGGATGGACCGACATGGGCCTCTCCAGACTTTCTGTACCATTGCTGTCAGGCCCATAGTGAGATATCTCAGTGATCCCACACCACACAGGGGCAAAATGGTGACTATAGGAAAAGCAGAGAGCTCATCTCCCTAACTTCTTCTCTGAAGAAAGAGGAAAATGTTCCCAAAACCACCAGACATGACCGTAGCTGGCTCCTGTGCTCACTCACAGCCAAGCACTGCGGCAGGAACAGTCTAGCCTGCATTTTGGAAGACCAATGACATTCTTCACAGCCATGAGCTGGATGCAGAAGGGCAGGATGCTAAGAAAGGGAAGAACTAGCAAGGAAGGGAGCCGGACCAGAGACCAGTGGGTTAGTGAAGTTCTGCAAGGAAGATGATCGGGCCAACTATGGTAGGTCTCAATGCCTAATATTAACAAAGCCCAATAAGAAGCAGAGGAAACCCATGGTCAATGTGGAATCTGGTTGCAAGCTATCCCGAAGGAGGCTCCTAATATCCTTCTTCACAGCCAGGAATTCCCTGGAAGGCGCCATCTCCCAGGAACTAGGTATCTCCAGCCAAATATCAGCAAGAGTCAGAGAATCCCACCTGTGTCTTGGGCATGTGAATTAGTGTCCCATCAAGTCTTGACAGTCCCACTCTCTTGGTCACAAATAGAAAGATAATTTACAAAAAGAGTAAATTCTGAATCCATTTCTAAATCAGCAGGAGACAAGAATAGCTGCTTCACAGAACAATATGAACTCATGGCCCATGAGCGCCTGAAAAAGTGTTCTGCCTGAGATGTCATCACTCCTAAAATGTAGAGCTCTAGATAGTAAGCACCTGTGAGGACACAAAGCAGTGGCTGCTGGGCCTGGGGTCATGTGAAGGGGTATGTCCACTTACGCCCACTTTCAGAGCAGATCCACAGGGCTTTTGCTGTTTTGTTGTTTTGCTTACAGAATCCCTTTTTTTGACACAGGGATCTATTGTCACTAAACTGTCAGGGGTGGGCTCCAACTTGAGTTCCTCCTGCCTCAGCCTCCCAGGGTACTGGAATTATAGGGTGGGTTCACTGGGCCTGGGCCTGTGATTATCAGTTTCTTGGGAAGTGAAACCACACCTGCCCACCATAGGACTCCTTGTCCCACACATCCTCAAAAATGGAGAGACCTGGCTGAAGCTCAGGCTGCCTTCTTCACTGCCAGAGTGGGAAGAAGCCCTCAGCCAGGCACAGTGAGTGCCAGGATCCAGGTGCAGGTGGAGGTTGTAGATTCCATGTGCCTGGAGGCCTCTGGAAAGGTGAAACTGTTGTCAGTGATAGGATCAGACAGTAACTTCCTGAGGGCTGTGCTGGGAAGGCAGTGAAAACATCCCCAGGCAGGGGGAGCCAGGAGAGGTGGTGGGCCAGGGTCTGGGCTTTCTTTTCCGGGCCGTCCTTCCGGGAACATCTGGGGCCCTGATGGGGCATGGGGAAGAGCAGAGGAGAGCCTGCTGCGCCTTCCAAGAAACAGCATTTCCAGCTCTGCTGCACGTGGTAGACACTGACTCACCATAGGGCACAGGCTGAGTCAGGAGGAGGTGACAGTTCAGCCTCCAACCTGTCTGCGGTCCCCTTGGCTCAGGCTGGATGAGGGATGGAGGGACTTGCACTGGGAGGCAAAGCTGAGGCATCTTTCCCTTGGGCCTCAGGTGCTGAGCTTCCTGAAAGATGCCAAGCTGTTGGGGCACAGGGGTGGGGCCAGGAGTCCTGCAAAGGATCTGTCCACACTGTTGCTCTGGTCTCTGCCTGGGGCAGTGTGGGGTGGAGGTTGGGGCTCTGCACCCCATGTAATTCACCCACTGGGGGCTTGTGGCCTCCCTCATGAGGAGCACCTGTAGCCCTGCAGACCATGGATTGAACCATGCAGGGTTTCCTAGCAATCCCTAGAGTCCAAGTTGACCTCCAGTAGAAACATGGCAGTGACTACACCTGTTACCCCAGAGCTGAGAGAGGCTGAGGCAGGAGGATCATAAGTTCAGGTCCCACCTGGGCAGTTTAGAGACTTAGCAAGATCCTGTCTCAAAGGGCTGGAGACACAGCTCAGTGGTAGTGTACCCCTCACTTTGAGCCCCAGTGTAGGGAGAAAAAAAAAAGTTATTAACAGCCAGGAACTGGCAGAACAGCAGGATTGAATCCCTTAGTGTCTGGGAAGCTTCCTGGGCAGTGGTGGGCTCTCTGGGGTCTTGCTGTCACTGCCTTCCTCCTATACAGGGCTCCTAAGTCTCTGCTCCTCCCAATAGCTCTGTGTGACACCCTGACCAGGACACCAGTAGCACGTGCTGGGCTCCTTCTGTCTTTGGCAGGGATTGAACCTGCCGCTCCTGTGTGCCTGAGAGGACATTAACAAGTCCTCCCTGGGGCTGATGCTACCTTGCTCTGTGGGTAAGGGCCCAGAGTCCTGCTGGTCCTTGTCCCCAAGCCATAGAGGGTCAGCACCTCCCTTATAGGCAGCCTTCCTGTGCCAAGCCACACGTTGGCTCTGAGCTCCTCCACACCCATCAAGGCTGTCCTGGGCTGTCCTTCCATGGCCAGGGTGCAGCCTCTGCTGGGAAGCCCTGCCCTCCGTTGGGAAGCCCTGGAAGCCTTCTTCCAAGGAACCCTGGTGTCACTGCTCAGGACTTTGAAGGGTGGACACAGGGTAGGGCTCAGCCAAGGACAGATGGGCAGCTGGACCCACTCACTTTCAGGCCAGAGGCTGGGCAGACACACAGGCTGTCGCCTCCTGACAGCCTGGGCTGCACTCCCAGTGGTGTGCAGGGTGTAGCTGTCCTCCAAGGGGGCCACCAGCCCAGCTTGCCCATGCCCCAGCCCTAAACACACTTCCTTCTAGCCTATCTCTGGCGTTTTCCAAAGCTTGGTCACAACAGCTCTTATCAGAGGGAGCAGAGCACTTTTCTTCCTTTCAGTTCTTGATCACTCCCATGGGATGGACTTGGTGAATTGTTCCTTGAAAACTTGGCTTCTGGAGACTTCCTAATGGTTTTTTTTTATTGTTCACAGTTCTGGAAACAACACACACATACCCGTAGATACAAGTTTATAAAGTAGGGATTTACTTTTTTTCTTTCTTTTTGAAACAGAGTCTCTTAGCCTAGGCTGGCCTTGAACTCACAGTGATTCTCCTGCCTCAACCTCCTAAGTGCTAAGATCACACACACACACACACATACACACACAGACACACACACACACACACACACACACACACTCACGACATTCACTTCAATTTTTGCCTTCTCTTGTCACCCCAACCAAACCCAGGAGTGGGGCTTCTTTACCTGCCAGTGCCAACAAGTCAATAATTGAAGTCCTGTTCAAAATTCTAGCTGCCACCATCCAACTTCAACCACCCCAGGGATCTCGCAGCTCTTTGGAACTTAGTGCCACGGCCTCCTGGGGCTGCTGTCTATGGTGTCGTCCCTTGTGCTCACTCGGCAGTGACTTTGACACGGAGCCCTGTGCCTTGTTTATCTGGGGCTTTCTCTCTCGTCGCTGACCGGGGTTCCAGCGTACAACCATCTCGTCTGTGTGCTCACTGGCTAGTGGACGGGGGCCAGAACAGAGATAAACTCAGAGATTTGAAATCATCTCTCTCAACTTTTATTTTGTGAAGCCCACAGAGGGAGAGTGACAATCCAAGGTCGCTTGGCCTGTTTTTTAGATTCTACAATCCCACTGGTTCTCTTAAATAGTTGAAAAAGTGACTCCCTTACTTCCTGAAAGAACTGTCACTGCTTTTCTATACACAGTCTTCTAGGAACACACAATACAGTTAGTACATTTCCAGTGTGCCAAAAACTCATCTGTGATGGGGTGAGGCCTATCTACAGATGTTCAAAAAAGAGAAACAGTTGTAATACCCAGCACCTGGGGGGCTGAGGCAGGAAGATTGCCTCGAGGCCAAGGCCACCCTGTGCTACATATTCACATCTTGTCTGAAAAAAAACGAGGGAAAAAGCAGTTATTCTTTTTCTGGAGCAGACTTGCGAGAGTGCAGAAACATGGCCTTGGACTGCAGGTTGAGCTCTGACTCAGCTGTTTAACCACATTACCAGGCAAGTCCTTCCTCACTGGGGACCACTCCTTCCTCACTGGTAAAGCAGGACTCCCTTTCCCAGCCCTTCTGGCCTCCAGAGGGGAGATGAGATCCATCCTCTGGCATGGCCCAGCTCCTCAAAGACACCACTTCCTGCTGGCCTCCCTCCGAAGGTCACCAGTCACCAGGACAGTTCTATGTTTTTCCCAGTGCTTCCAACAACTCCCTTCCAGGAACAGAGGGGCCCGAGGGGATGCTAGGGTCTGCTCATTGTTTGCACACTTGGGTTCTGCACATGGATTCTGAGTTCCAGGAAACTGTCATATTCCTGGCTCCAGGGCTCCTTGGGCCATCTGGAAACCTCAGGAGAGGCCTCAGGCCTCTGCTTTCACAGCAGCATTTCAGTCCTGTTGATTCTAGAACATATATGCTGGATGAGTGCCTTTACCTCTGGGACCCTCAGTTTGCCAGTGTGTGAAATGGGATAACAATGACCCTTACCCAGAAGGGCTCCAGGTCGCCATGCTTGTGCGGAGTTAATGATTCTACTGTTAAGAGCCTGAGACAGTTTATTGATTGAGTAATCAATACTCAGCAGAGTGGGCAGGGCCAGGCTAACCTCCTCCCTGGCTCTGCACATGTGGCAGAACCAAGTTAACCGGGTGCTGCTGATGTCTACCAGCCGAATGCTCAGCTCACAGTACTTGCTAAATAAATGCAAATTCACCCCCCACCCCAGCAGGTCAGAGTAGACCCCCAAACTTCTCCAGGCCCAACAGTCACCACTTCCTCCTGCTCAGCCCTTCAGCCTGGGCCCATCCAGCCCCCACATGGCCCCACAGGGCCTCACTTCCAACAGGCAGGAAAGGGAACTCACAGGGGGACTTCCAAGGGCTTTGCCAATGACGCACTGTGCTGTCCACTGCTCCCTGGTCATCGTTCAGTTGACCACCACATCTCCACCAAGCAGCTGCTGTGTGCTGAGGACAGATGCTCGGTTCTCTGCAGCACAGTACATTCTCAGGAAAGCTTCAGGAATAGAAGGCAGCCCAATCCTGGGGTTGGGGTGCAGAGGCAGTTTGGAAAGCACTTTGGTGGTTGAAGAAAACAGGGGAATCCAGGAAACACTGACCACCCCTGCACCCTCCCACTGCCGGGCTCAGGGTCTCTGGCCATGGCCCATGGGAGGCAAGGAAAATGCCCTTGCAGGATAGCAGCATTGCCCCCCAGCCCTTCCTGCTGCATAGGCATAGCTGTGGTGCCAGGGGCCATTCCTGCCAGGGCAGTGATGCCCACTTAAAGTGCATAGCTTTGGGCTCTTCTTGTTTGGTTCTGTGTCTGTTTCTTGAAGTGCATAGCTTTGGGCTCTTCTTGTTTGGTTCTGTGTCTGTTTCTTGAGATAGGGTCTCTCTATGTAGTGTAGGCTGCCCTTGAACTCTGGTGCAGCCCAGGCTGGCCTGGGATTCATGGTAAACTCCTGCCTCTGCCTCCTCAGAACTGGCCTTATGGGCATGTGCCAGTGTGCCTGGCAGATCTAGGCTGGGCTCTTTTGGTGGCAGGCAATTAGGAATTGAGGGAGCAGATCCTCAGCAGTCCGTGCAACATGTTATCAAATTCAATTAAATGCAAGGCAAACCACATATTGGAGAGGCGCACTCTCTGACTCACAGGCCACAGCAGGCAAGCAGTCATCCTGGGCCGGTGACAGGAGCAGGCTCTGTTAGGGTCCCCGAGAAGCTCCCTGGCTTACAGGATTCACACCTGCTTATGCCAGCTCAGGGAGCATCTCTAGCTTGGCCCAGCACACTCTGAATCCCTCTCTCCTGTCAAGAGTTGTTTCCTCACCCAGTGAGCTGCCAAAGAAACTCCATGTCGCCTGTGGCAACACTCTCATGTCCAGTGGTCACTGTGCTAATTACCAAGGCCACTGGCATGGATCCAAACTGGAGACAAAGACAGCCCTCATCCTATGGCTCCAGGGGCCAGCACGGGGTCTCCAGAGGATGCTGGTGGTCACCCCTGGACTGCGAGTCAGCTGCCCACCCCGGTGCTGTGCCTAAAACCAAGAACACACATTCATGTTGTAGTGTCAGTGTGGAAGTGTTGGGTGCCTTGGGCATCATGGAGCTGCCCAGCGCCTTTGTCACAGGAACTGGTGGCCTCATGCTCAGGCCTAGGTCCCTGCATTTTCCTCCCGGAAGTTGTGTCTGATGGCTGCTGGCAGAGCCGACCTTGATCCTTGCCATTCTTGATTGAGTCCCGCATCCATTTGCTCATTCCTGTTTTCAGGGTGCTGATGACTGTGCCCACACTAACTTCCTGTCTCCCCGTTGGATGGCAAACTGCAGCCCTGGTGCCTAGCACAGTGTCAGTGCTCAGTCAACACAGTCATCCCAGCACCCTGTGCCCACATCCCTACTGCTCAAGTCCTTTACACAGCACAGCACAGCACCTGCCCAGATCCCACAGGACCACGCCCACTCTCCTGCCCTAACCCCCATGACCCATAATACCTATGGCAATGCCAGTGCTGTGGAGATGGTATCATTCAGGGAACAAGGACAAGAAAGGGAAGGCTTATACAGACAATGCTTTCCCACACAGTTGTGATCCAAACACGGTTGGATGAATCTGAGAGGGACACAGAGGGCTGACTGCCCTGTGTCAAAGTCCATCACTTGATACAGCTGCCATTTGGGGATGAGATGACACAGAAAGGGAGTCTCCAAGGACATGATGTGTGAACCAAGAGAAGAGTGGGGCTGGCTGGGTTGAGAGAGTAGTTGGCAGAGATGCTGCCCGGCCCTGCAGGTATCGAGTCCCCTCCTCTGCAGGTCACCCCACTCTGGTGTCAGGCCTCCTAGGGCAGGGGAGATAGTGTTGCACTCCCTTTCAGACCTGATCAGCAGGTGGTCACACAGGGAGAAAGTACCAGCAATCACAAAGGGAGCAAGTGCCAGAACCTGAGATTTGCGGTTCAGGGGGCCCAACCACAGTCGTGGAGTCCCAGAGCCCCAGAGCTGAGGGGTGGCGAATCCCACTCATACCCACAGGTACAGCTCAGCTTGAACATGGCTGTGCTCACCTCTTTGTGTGACTTCACTCCGTGAAAGACAGCAAGGGTTCTGTGTGCCCTGAAACCGGAAGTGCTGATGATCAGCCTTGACAGAGGCTGCCATTACAGAGCTGAGCAGGTGCAGAGAGAGGAGCAAGGGAGGGAGAGGGGAATGGGCAGAGGAGGAGCCCTCCTGCCTCCTGGCTGCACCCAACCCCATCTTCTGTCCCCACCAGGAGATACTAAGGGTGGAATTTTAATCCAACTTCAGCATTGGAGGGCATCCTTTGTTTTGGAGGCATGGAAGGCTAAGTGACCTCTGGGTGGCCCCATCCCCCAGCCGTGGGACTATGGCTCATGGGAAGGATGCCTGGGAGCCCTGCCCCAACTCAGCACTTGGGGCCCACCTGCCGGGAGGCCCCTGCCCTGTGACGTGGGCTTCTTCCCGCACCTTCCTGCCTGCAGGAGTGTGAGAAATAACCCTCTTCTGTGCACACTGCCCGCCCAGCTAGTGCTACGCAGTTCTGGTAGCAGAAACCCTGCTCAGCTGCTGTGGTCCTGAGGGTTTGGGGTTTGGCAAAGATGACCTGGGCTTTCTGAAGAAGAGATCAGATTTGTGCTTGCAGGGTCACTAGTTTTCTAGAAGCACAGCTGTGGCTCCGCGTGCTTGTCTGACAGTGGGGTGTGCCCCTCTGCTGGGCCGTGTGCATGTGTGTGCATGAGTGTGTGCTCATTCCTTGTGGTAAGTGTAAACCTTAGGTGACTGTGTTTAAGATTTCAAATTTATCAGTACATCTTAGGCACATCCATGCATATTTAGAATTTTTAAAAATCACCGTGCTTTTTTTTTTCCACCGTGCTTTAAGATTTTGAAAAACTGGCAAGTATCAAATATATCATAGAACCTAGAAATATGATGTATTGTCCTCCCCACCATTTTTTTCTTTTTTGGAACAGTGTCTTGCTATGGGGTTTGGCTGGCTTGAACTCACCATAGACTCTAGTCTGGCTTCCAACTCGAAGTGATCCTCCTGCCTCAGGCTCCCAAATGCAGGGATAACAGGCTTCACAGGTGGATCCAGTGCTGCTTTTTAAGCTCTGTCCATTTCAAGTCTTGAGAGCTTGTTTAGAGGCTCTAGCAGGGGAGCGCATCTACTCATACATCATTGACAGAGGAAATAGTTCTCCTCTGCCCGGGGTGGTCGTCCTCTTTGGCTGAGTGAACAGCACCTGAGGGCATAAAGGACACCTGCTTAGCCAGCCAGCTCAGTTCAATCAGCGTTGGTGATCAATGGGGTGATGGCTGTCATAGCCGGATCACCCTGACACCCAAGTCTACTTCTAATCTTGTCTCTCCTCTGTGGCCCACACATTTCTGTTACTAGGCATCAGACCATTTACTGAGACGTTTCAACAGGGCTTCCAGCCTCACTCCTTCAGGGCAAGTTGGGCCCAGGGAAGTAGGGCCACTCCTGGGGCCCAATACTAGGCCATCATGGAGAATAACTTGTATACAGACAGGACAATGAGAGACAGCTATATATCACAGGGGTCCAAAATTAAATCTATTCCTGAGTAACTTCTTCTAAATGCCACCCATCACAGGGCAATGTGACAGAAGAGAAGCCAGAGTAGAATGAGCTAGTCTTGACCATGGTCAGAATGTGTGACTTTCCCTAAATGTCCATTTTCTGACAAATGGATAAGCAAACTGTGGCACATCCATATGAGGGAACATCACTCAGCCATGAAAAGAAATAAAGGGCCGACACTTGCCCTGATGTAGATGAAAACACAGCACTCAGTGAAAGTCACCGGACAGCAAAGGCCATGTGTCATGTGGTCCCACTGATAGGAAATGCTCCCGAGAAGCAAAACTGTTAGGTCAGAGTGTACACTACTATTTGCTAAGGCTTGGGAAGAGGGTGCTGGGGAGTGATGGCTACAGGGCTATAGGGCTTCTCGTGGGGAAGAGGAAAAAATGCTCCAATTACGTAATGGTGGTGGTTGTATAATTTTGTGACGATGCCAGAAATCACTGCGTTGTACATATGATGAAAGGTGAACCTTACAGTACATGACTCCTCAATGAAGCTATTGCTTCAAAGAGAACATTACTTTTGCAAATTTACACAATAGCCCTCATGCCACACCCAATGCATGTGTGTCCTGTTCATGAGTCACCTGTGTTGTCCTGGGTGCTCTTCTGGCTCTCATTAGCTCCATGGCTGGTCATGGGCTGGCTGACCTAGGATGGTTTCTGCTGGGATGGATGGTGTTACTTGGTTCTGTTCCTGGTGTCGGGCTGACATGCCAGGCATGTTTTCTCCATGAAGGCAAGGGTCGCAAGTGACATGGAGCCATAGCACTGTCTCCAGGTTTGCCAGCATGGTGCCACTAATGTTGCATCTGCCACAGCAAGTCACATGCTGACGCCTCCCAACAGAGGGACCACAGACAGGGTCGGGCGGGTAGTGTAAAGAGCTGTCCGATGTACATACAAGTTGGTAAGCATCTGTGTGTGTGTGTGTGTGTGTGTGTGTGTGTGTGCAGGCTCTGTGGGGTACACAAGGTGTTACAGGCTTGTGTGTGGGGCAAGCTCAGCAGCGTTTCTGCCCATGTGTCTATGCTGGTGTGTGCCTTCCTTAGTGTGCTGGGGCCTGCGCCCTAACCTCACGCTCGTGGGAAAGTCTGCTTCAGATCTTGTCTCTCTTTTGGGGGCTACGCAGTTCTGCTACTGGGCATCAGATTACTCACTGAGATGTTTCAACAGGACTTCCAGCTGGACTTCAGGGCTTCTGGGTCCTTACCTCCCACGTCCCTAACATAGGTGCAACTCAGGCAACTCAGGAAGGTAAATTCCAGTGCCAGCTGTCATCAGCTGGCTTAGCAATGACTCAGCCCTATGTCTGGACATGGAATCAGGAGGCCACTTTCCAGCCTCCTGAGAGTGCTTGGGCAGAGTTTTGAGTAGGCATCACCATTAGCTCTGAAGATGGGGATGGTAGGGAGTGATTGCACTGCCCACTCCTACCCGGAAGGCTCCACCCCTCAGAGGTGGCTTCACATTGCCATGTTGCCATGGCAACCACTGCCTTCCACTCTGCTCTGCTGCTGTGTGCGGAATGGGTCTCTGTCACCCCCTCACTGCTGGGCAAGGGGTACCATGGGGGAGGGGCAGGCTCAGCAGACGTCTCTGTCTTTCCAGGGTAGCTGAAAGGACGCTGCAGGCCGTTGTCTTGGTTGTGGCTGGCCTGCTGCTCTGCCATCCTGGCAGGGCCACTCCAGCTGTCCTGGGTGGTTTGTTCAGCAAGCTTCTGCCAAGCTTCCCCTGTGCTGCCTTCCAAGTCAGATTCACAGGTCGGAGTTAGTGCCGATGTGTCTGATGCTGTCTCTAGGAGACAGGAGGGTAGGGGCGGGGAGTGCCTGGGAACTGCACTTGGAGAACCCAGATGCCACTGCCATGGGTGCTGCTGGTCCCTACCACACACAGAGCCCTTCTCTCCTTCAATGCCTGAGTCACTCATGGATGGGCCTCTTACTCATGCAATCGCTGCTGCTTCCTTCCCCTTTAGACTGTTGCCCCTGTTTACTTGTTTATGTGAGCAAACACAGCTCTCCAGCTCTGGGAGGGGAGAGATCATTAAGAACAGGGTCCCTGCTGCTCTACAGGTGCTGGCTCTCCTTGCTGGAGGGAAACACATGAACGGAAGGACAAGCATGCTTTTTAGAAAGGCAACACTCAGGACCATAACAGAGAACACTGGTGTGCACAGCCGGCAGCAAAGGGAAGGGAGTGTAGTTGTCCCCCCAGAGCCTCATGCAGTCATTGGGGCAGACTTCTAGAGTTTGTGATTAACTCAGGATCCAATGCTGGGATTGTGGCTGTGAATGCTCTGGGGCAGGGAGCCTATACACAATGGAAGGAGAGGAGAGAGGCTCGCTGGCCGCAGCAGCTGCTGCTCTTCCTTTGCCCATTACTGTGTTTCCACTGCCACGGACGGCTGCTGTCTGCATGTGCTGCTCTGCCTTGGAGCCGGCTTAGTGTGGCCTGAAACCTCCACAACTGTGAGCTAAATGAACCTTTTCTTTCTTAATTTTGGATGTCCTATATCTTTTCCCAGCGATGAGAGAAAAGTAACCAAGACAAGGCGGATGCCACTGCAGTCTCCCTGGGATCTGAAGGGCCCTGGTTCCCAAACCCCCACTGATGTCAAAATCCATGGCTGTCCCAGGGCCTTATGGGAAAGCTGTGCATAGAACTCATATGTACCCCACTGTGCGCGCAGGTGCCCCCAAGTGCAGGGTAGCTGGGTTGCAAACAGAGCATGGAAGCTGTCCCACCAGTGACAGGAAGGGACCTTGGCAGAGGGAAAAGCACCAGAAAGGCTCAGAGCAGGGTGCCCAGGCAGGTGATAGCCTGGAACTGGAGGAGGAGGGGGGCTGGGGGCGAGCACGACTGAAGCCCACTCTTTGCCAGTCCATTTCTCTTGCCCCTGACCCAATGCCAAAGACCGGGTGACAGAAAACAACTCCCTTCTCTTTGAACTGAGGCTCCAGGTCGAGGTCACCTGTGTGAGGACAGAGTGTGGAGGCCCAGAGCTAAGGCCCCGGGACTCAATCGCAGGGCTCCCAGGGAGCCTTATTTAACCCTGATGACCTCCAGGGCTACCTCTAACATCAGGGTCTGCCAGGCTCTGTTACCCCTTATACCTTGTGGTGGGGTGGAATTCCTGCATGGAATCTGGGAAGCCTTGGGAGGTACACAAGCCACACCCGAGCCACTGCATCCTGGAGCCACCAGGCTGCATCACAACACTTAAGCAGCACCCAAGAGAAAGGAAGAACAAGACTTGGCCAGAGTGGCCATGCAGGAACCCCACAGCAGGGCTGGTGTGGAAGGCAGCTATGGGGTGGAGGTGAATGATGCTGTGGAGGCTGCAGGCCATGATGGCTGCATGTGGGGAGAAGGGACCAAGGACCAGTCCCCAAAGTGGCAGCTACCAGGGGACCTAGTGGAGAAGAGGCTGCCAGGGAAAGCTGGGGCTCCTGACTCTGATCTGCTCCATGCTGCCCGGCGTTGGCTCACCTACTGCCCAGCCCTCTGGTGGAAAAGGAGGTTTTATGTTAGCATGTATGTCTTCATGACAGCCAGCTCATTCTGGAGACCTCAAGGTGGATGGGTGCCCACTGCTGATCTGAGAACCCATCAGGCCTCATATGTGTAAATGACAGTGACAATGACATCTGCCACTCCCACTCAAAGTAATCTGTACTGTCCAGGTTGTCACCATCCTCTCCTGGCCCCAGGCCTCACAGGGACAGTGTGGACATCCCAGGTGGACCCTGCATGAAGGCTGCTATCCCCAGGTCAGTCCTCTTTGGGACTCTCCACGTGAGCAGATGTGGACAGTGTGCCACCACAGCTTAGCCACACTGTCCCCACCCACTGCTCCAGGACCTACTGTGCTGGACTCATTAGACTCACAGGGACAGTTGGAAGGACCCTGTTTAGATGCAGGAGTTGTGTCACGCCAATCTGCATGGCCCTGCTCCTTCTGTCACAGCCCAGGCACCTCTGCTGTGACTTCGAAGTTCAGAGCGCCCTGTTGGCTCCCTGTGCTCTCCTAGCTCACTGCCCCCAGGTCCCTGCTCTTCCTCCCACTTGGACCCCACCCCCTGTGAGCCCTTAAGACATTCTGCCCCTCCTGGCTGCAGTGCGACTTCCAGAGAGGTGTCCCTTGGGACTAGCACCATCTGCAGCTCCACCTCCTGACAGTAAGAGCCCCTGTATCACCTTTTCTTCTTGTCACCTCCTCTAGTAGGACACCAAGAGATTTCTCTTGTTCCTTGCATGGCAAGGGCCAGGAAAGAGGGTTCCCAGGAAGCACCACAGAGGAGAGAATGAATGGATGCAGCCGGAAGCCAGGTGGCATCTGGCCAGGGTTGCCCGGGGTAGACCCACAGGGCTGTAACCTGAAGCCTCCAGCTGGGTCCACTCCTGGTCGGGCTGAGCCTGGGCCTGGCAGCCAGGCAGCAGCTCCCTCTGCTGGACAGAAGGCAGATTGCCAGCCACACACAGAGGCTTAGTCTGTAGATGACCAGAAAGTCAGATGCCATTGGACAGGGTGTGGGCCCAGAGACTGCAGGAAGTCTTCACTATGAACAGCAAGGTGGGGGACACAGTAACTTAGCTTTCACCAGCCAGGCTCCCTCCTAGCTGTGTGGTGCTCACCAAGCCCCTGGTCATGGTGCCAACCTCTGAGGGCTGTCAGGAGGTGCTTACATGCCACCTCCTCCAGCAGGCCCTCCCGGATTTTTTCCTGCTGAAAGAGCTCCCTCATCACCCAGCCATTCGCTACCCCTTTCCTCTGCTTTTCTTTGTAGCGCAAACCTTGTTTACTGTCCTTCCCGCACAATGCCAGCTGTCTCGGAGGGGCTTTGCTCTGAGCAGTGCTGCCACATGCACACAGCACACACAGTGGGTGCTGGGAGGGCTCACAGGCCGTGCCCACCAAGTCCCCACTGCCCTCTGGGGCCTGGCTCCCACCACTCCTCTTTCTATCTCTATGACCCCTTCCTCAGTATCAGGGATTGAACCAGGGTCTTCAGACTGAGCTACTTTTAACCTTTTTTTCAATTCGGAGACGAGCTCTCTCTAAGTTGCTAAGTTGCCCAGACTGGACTCAAACTGCGATTCTCCTGTCTCAGCCTCCCTGGGGCTGGGACCACAGATATGCACAGCCACACTTGGCTAAGTTCAGGAACCTAACTGTCCTGGGGACCTGTGGAGAGTTGACATTCTGCTCCGATCATTTGTCTCTTTTTTTTTTTTAAAGAAAAAATGATAAACAATGAAACCAAGTTTCAAAACAAGTTGGTAGGACAGTTACAATGGTTGGCACACTGCCTATTATCTTCCTGCACCTAAGCTGGCTGAAGGGGCAGGGCTTTCAGGCTCTAGTCCTTCTCCTTCCAAGGCTGCTATACTGCAGGTAGACACCAGGGGGCAGCAGTGTGCCGTGGAGCCTCGGCTGCCTGACCCAGAAGGGGTGGGAGAGGTTCACTGCGCTTCACTTTCCTACACCTCCTGCGCTGGGGTCCATTTCCACCGCCAGGAGGCACTAGCCCCCATGCTTCCCTATTCTACTTAAGGGCGACCTGGCACAGCGTCGTCCATCCTTCCATTTCTGATTGCTCTCCCGTCTCAGAAACTACCTTTCATCACCCACAAAAATCCAGACAAGAGAAGTCACAGGGTGTAGGATTCCACGCATATGAAACATCCACAAAACAAAAATCCACAGTGGACAGAAAGTGGAATTATGGAGGTAATGGAGGCCCTGTTCACAGGGGTTTCTCAGCCAGGGGACCTTGGAACCAGAGGTAGTGACCGCACAGCGTGGAAAGGATGCAGAATGCCATCGCAGCGCTATACTTTTAAATAGCTGAGTCTGTTATGTGGACTTTACCTTTCAAAACAAGCCTGATTTAACACCTCACAGCCACTGTAAGCACTAAAGCTGGGCATGGGGACAGTGCCTAGCCCTTCAGTCCTGAGATCCACAGCCAGAGCTTCTCTCCTGGTACCGAAAGGAAGCACCAGCGCCCATCCACCCCGCGCCTTCATGCAGCTGGGCAGCCACCCAGCCTACCACTGTCTACCTAATCCACCACGACTCACCCACCAATCTGTTATCCCTCTGTCCACACACAACAGCCCATCCATTCATCTCTGACTGACCCATACATCCATTCATTCACTTGCCCACCCCCTCACCTATCTACACATCCAGTCACCTCTATCCATCCATCTTCCACCCACCCAACCCTTCATCACTTCTCTGGCCCAGCACATCGTTTTAATAAAGAGAACTTCGACTGGGACCCTGCCCTCTGGGAGGCCTCCCCTCCCCTGGAGGTGGTAGCTTGGGTAGCCGCCACCAGGTGGCAGCATACATGTTCTGGGCTCAGGGAGAGAAGTGTGCACAGACAGGACCTCAGCTGGGAGCTGGGAGTCCAAAGGCTTCCTCTCCAGGAAGTGACGTGTGAGAGCTGGCCAGGCTGAGCAGGGAAAAACCCAGGGCAGGAATCTGGAAGGCAGGGGTGCAGGGGAAGACTGCAGGGTGCAGGGTTCCAGGCTGAGGTGTGAGGGTGCAGCAAAGGTGGTTGGGGCTGAGCATTTGCAGACAGGGAAGGAGCTGTGGGTAGAAAGGAGGGAAGAAGCGTGGACAGACAGCCCACATTCCGTGGGCAGGGGCCTCCTACATCACCATGGAGCTCATCCTGGGCCAGGCGATGGGAGCCCCTGGAGTGACCGGGTCAGACATGACAGAGCCCTCCATGGCCATGCTGAGGCTGGACCGGAGGAGAGCGGGGCAGTGGGTCCTGGGGTCTGGGGGCATCTACCCCTCCCACCACCACTGCTGCATCTCCTCTTACCCACTGCCTCCCTAGGGAGTGACCAGTGTTATTTCCTGATGAAAACGTAGGGACCACAAGAGACAAGGTGACAGCCTGGAAAGCAGAGGGACTGAGGTTTGGCCCTGGAGCCCCTGCCCTCCCAGGCCTAGTAGCTGCTCCCTAATGTTACCATCGGTAGGACGGTGGCTGCAAACCTCCCTCACATCCATCTCCTGTCTACACCTCCATGGGGGAAGCAGAGAAAAACCAAGGAGGGCCACGGTGTGGGCTCTGGAGCTCCGCTCCTTGCTGAAGGTGCTGTGACTTGGGTAGGTTACTGAGCCTCTCTGTGCCTGTTTTCACACCCGTCAGAGGGATAGGGAAAGAGACTGGTGTGAGAGTGCCGTGAGCTGGAGCAGTAGCCCGGTTCCCCTGTGTCTTGGCCACAGGGGTCCAGTGCCTACAGACTGAATCTGAGGAACAACTTCCCCGGGCTGCCGCCATTCTGGAGCACAGTGCTCTCTTCACAAAGCAGTCCTTCACCTTTGCAACTCACAGCTGCAAAAGGCTGGAGCCTGCTGGTCCCTGTGACGTCCTCAGGCCATCTTTGCTATTGTCCTCTTCCTCATCAGCAGCCACGTTCTCCTCTGCTCTGTCCTTGCACTCCTCAGCCCTATTGGAGCTTCCTTTCTGACCAAACTCACATTTCAAACCACTCTTCTGGGCTCATTGCTCTTGGCTGCTCTGATATAGGCGATCTGGGTGGAGAGGTTTATTTCAGCTCATAGGTTTGGCATTCAGCAGCAAGACTGGTAGCCCTGGAGGTGGCCCATCATGGCGGGAACTGTGCCTACATCTCAAATCAGGAAGAAAGGAGGCTGCAAGTCCTTATTCCCTCTCAGGGCTGGCCCAATGGTCCACGGATGCCCACTACACTACACCCCATAGCAATGGGGATTGGGGCTCCATATGTAGGCCACAGCAAGCACATCTATTGTGCCCATTTTACAGATGAGGAAACCAAGGCTCAGAGAGGAGCATTAGGTCATGCTAAGTGGCCCAGCTAGGGAGGAACAGAGGCAGAATTCAGACTCACAGAGGCTGAGTTCCAAAGCTCAGGTCCTTATGGATGCCTCAAGGAAGACGCTGGCCCCTGGGTGAGCAGCCCCTCCACACCACTGCAGAGGAGCCACTCACTCTGCAGCCTATGAGTGGCATAGGTTGGACACAAAGGCAAATCCCTGGCCCCTCTGGATGCTGGCTCACCAGAAGGGGGCAAGTCCTGCCTCCTGATCCACTGAAGGGAATCCAGAGGCCAGGCCTCCTAGAGTCCAAAGCTCTGCAGGGCCCAAGCCCAGAGCCCCATTTCCAGTGACATGCGCAGGGCTCTCTCTTGAGCCTCATGTCAGCAGGGACCTCAGTCCTAACCCTCTGGGGCCTGAGTTGCAATGACCAGGCTCAGGATACCACCGCCCTTCCTCCTGCAACTGGGCCTGGTTCCTGTCCTCCTCTTGCAGGGGCTTGGTGAGAACCAAGGGCTTGAGGCCAGCTTCCACCCTGCCTGCCCTTCCTCTTGGGGACAGTTTCTTGGCTGCCTTTGGTCTCATCAGAATAGGTATCCAAGTCCTTGATTCTGGCTTTAATTAAAAGCAAAGTCCTCCTAGAGCCATTGGGCCATGGTTTCTTTCCCTCCTCCGCATGAAGCGTGGAACCTGATAAATTGAAATTTACAGATGAGCGAGGACAGGGCCCCCTCAGGAGGGATGAGGACAGACACAGTGGGGCGGGTACAAGCCATGGTAGTAGGTGGCAGGGTGTGATGACAGGGCTGGCCGGACCCGGGGGAGGCCCCTCAGCCCCGCAGCGCGTTAGTATGTACCCGCCTCCATCCTACATCCGGGTAACTGTGCACTTCCTGTGGAAAAGTGACCAGGCAGGAAATTGAGGATGGAGAGCCGCTTCTCTGCCAGCTGGAGAGAATCCTTACTAGCACTCGAGGGTGAGCAGCCTTCCAGAACGTTTGGGACTCTGGGCACAAATGATTTTTTTTTTTTTCCTTCAGAACTGGGGGTTGAACTCAGGCCCTTGCACTTGCCAGACAAGCGCTTATTCTGTTGAGCCATCTCCTCAGCTCCTAATGAATGATTTTATTGTCTCCCCTGACTTCATTCTAAAGTGATAAGTATACCTGGAAAAACAGCTTGGAAAAAGTGTTTTTTGAAAGTATAAAGTGCTTGCCTGGCAAGCACAAGAACCTGAGTTCAATCCCTGGTTCTGGAAAAAAAAAAAAAAGTATATGAAGCTGGGTGTGATGGTGCAGATTCTGTAATCCTAGCACCCTGGAGGCTGAGGCAGGAGGATTGTCATGAGTTCAAGGCTTCCCTGTTTTACAAACACCAAACGATTCAAAATAAAAATGAAACCAATCAAGGGGTTCTCGTGAGTGCAGCACGTTAGCATGTACCCTGCCTACCTCTGCTCAATTCATTTGGCCAGTAGTGCAGCATACTGACGAACAGGGAGGTTTGCTTCCCGGCGTGTGACAATGTGCCAACACAACAGATGACACTGTGGCAGAAGCTCCTCCACCTACAGCAGGGTTTCATCCCCACAAACCTGCCCAAAGCTGGAAGCACCCCACGTCAGAGGCACACTGCGTACCTCTGGCCTGGCCAGACTTGGTTCGGCAGCACAGGGCCTGCAGAGAACCGGTTGTTTCTTCACGACCATGGGCTCACTGTCCTGCCCCCATGGGCATCACAAAGAGGCTGAGATCTCAAGCCATCTGCCTGAGCAAAGACTCAAACTCACAATAAAATCTGAAGTATGGTTTCTACTAAATGCTTTTGACTTCTGTGTAATAACAAAGTTGAAAAATCCTGTCTAATCATTTGCAAACCAGGGCCTGTTTCTATAACTTTGTACCCTAAACTGTCCACTTTTGGGGATTGAGTTCAGCCTGATGTTGAGTGATATCCCAACCCTTCTTTTAAATTCTTTGAGACAGGGTCTTGCTAAGTCTCTAAGTTGCCCAGGCTGGGCTCAAACTTACAGTCTTCCTGCCTCAGCCTCTCAGAGCACTGAGATTACAGTCATGCATCAGCATGCTTACATCTCTTAGTCTTGCCTAAGAAAGATTCCTAGGAGCGGACTTGAGTGCAAATGATTGACTTCACATTCTTAAAACCAAAATGTGTCCAGATTTTTAGATCAACCCATTCCTCTGTCCATCATTGTGTTTATTTTCCCGTCCCTTTACCAGTGCTGCCAGCCATGACTTTTAAACTGTTTATAGATCAACTGTAATTGATGAGGAGGAGCTCTCTGGTTGCTATAGTTACTCAGACTAAGAGTATTTTTGTATTTGGTGTGATGAGTAGTGGGGAGTTGGGAGAGGGAGTTTCTCATCTCTTTGAATACTGGGTTCTTTCCTGGGAACAAGATGGGATTCCCAGGAAGGACACCAAGAGATTTCTCTTGTTCCTTGCATGGCAAGGGCCAGGCAAAGAGGGTTCCCAGGAAGCACCACAGAGAATGAACATGCACTTGAACTTTCCTAGGCCTTCTTGTGAACACTAGTTGCAGGGACCCTCGTCTTTGTGGCTGGCATGGTGAATCCCTCAGGTACTCCACAGGGCCCGTCTTCAGGAAGGACACTAGTTCTGTACAGGCCCCTTGTTTCTTTGTCCTCACCTTCCTTTTCTTCTTTTTATTTATTTATTCTTGTATCTAGTGCAGGGTCTACAGGGCCTCACTACACAGATCGGACTCATAGTGATCCTCCTGTTTTCAGCCTCCCAAGTGCTGGGATTACAGGCGCATGCCACCAAGCCCAGTCTCATTCGACATCTCAGCATGCCCCAGGGGCAGGGCCAGCCTGGCACAACCAGGGATCAAACCTTGGTCCTGGCGCCTGCCTAAGAAGGTGCTTTAGTCCACTGAGCAGCCCTCCTTTTCTTCTTTTTAAACTTTTTTTTTTTTTAATAGTCTTGTTAGGTAGTTCAGGCTGGCCTTGAACTCACGATGTAACCCAGGCTGGCCTTGGACTTGTGGTGAACCTTCTGCCTCAGCCTCCCGAGGGCTGAGATTACACTAGTTATATACAGGTCTAAAAGTAGAGCTGTGGGGTCCTGAGGTATGCATAAATTCAACCTAGTGAGCCACCCAAGCACCATTCTTTTCAGACATTTTCTGATGCGAAGTTCCAAACACCCAGAAAAGCTGAACTAGTAGAGTGCCCATCTGTGTGCCTCCCACCCGGGTCCTATCGTTAACCCTGCTGCTCTTCTATATCCTGCTTCCACCAAGCCACGCATCTTTTCTCTGCCCAGCATCTGAGACCTGCATCTTCCCAGTTCCACAGTGCACTCTGCCCTACCCTGGCCGTCCAGAATCACTCCATGCCAGGTCTTCCCAATACCCAGGAGAACAGAGCTACACAGCTGGTTCAGGCCACTCCACATCCCCTGCCTAGGCTAGGGAAGAGCCTGGCTTCCTGAGCTGTGGAGGAGGGGGAGTGGTTGCTGGTCCCCAGCCACTGTGTTCCTGCTGTCTCTAGAGTGGCAGGAGAGGCTGTGCGGAGTCCTGCACACCAGGCAGCCAGCATGTGGAGCTGGAGGTAAGGAGGCTCCAGGGCTGGCTTCCTCTGCCTCGCCCACTCTTTGCCTCTTCTGTCCTGGCCCAGGGCATGGGTGGTGGGGAAGACCCACTTCCACCATTAGGGGAAGGCCAGGTGGGTTGTCACTGAGCTGCGCCTCTCTCCAAAAATCCCTACCTTGGGCTGCACAGGACCCGTGTGGCCCAGCACTCCATGACACTCAGGAAACACCTGGTGCATAAGGCTTTTCCAAGGTGGCTCCCAGGCTCTGGGCAAAGTGTGCTCCTCTCAGGCCCCAGCAGCTTCATCTGTAGACACAGGGGCAAGGGACAGGACAGTGGACAGCAGCATTGGTACCACCACCCAGGGCTTCCTGCCCCAAGCACAGCAAGCTCCGGTCTCTCTCCATGGAGGATCAGGAGGGAAGGACTCAGGCTCTGAGGATGATCCTGCCCATGGTAGCAGTAGCACCTGGGGCCTGTCAGCCTCCTGCTCCAGGTGGTTATGGTGCAGCCTGAGAACCACCCGTGTCCACAGGTGAAACCGGTGTTGCCAGTCTGGACTGCATGCGAAGAAGTGTTCAGCCCCAGCCACCAAGGCAAGCAAAATCTTCATCTCAGGCCCAGGTCTAAGGCTCTGTGTCAGGGAGTGACGGGGAAGCCCAGGGCCCCTGCACCTGACTACAGCCAGAGCCGGGAAATTAGCTCTCAACTGCAGTTCTGTCTCTTACTTACCTACTTATAAATTAGCTCTTTGCTCACCTGTTTTTTTCCCATAATTTTATTGATAAACAAATAGCAATGAGGCAGTTTCAAATCAAATTGGTA
>NDGN011366089.1:0-10499 GCA_002564285.1 Tympanoctomys barrerae | reverse complement strand
ACCATTAGATCTTCCCTGAAGTTCTTGTAGCATTCAGTAGTGAATTTATCAGGACCTTAGATTTTGTTAGTGGGGAGGGATTTTGTTTTGTTGTATTATTCTTTAATTGCTTTAATTTCATTTCCTGTTACTGGATTATTCAGGGTTTCTATATGTTCTTGTTTCAGTTTTGGTAATTCATATGTATCTAGGAATCATCTATTCTGAATTGTCCAATTCACTGGAGTACAGATTTTTATTTATTTTTTTATTTTTTTATTATTTATTTATTTATTTATTTATTTCAGAACCGGGGATTGAACTCAGGCCCTTGTACTTGCCAGGGAAGTGCTTATTCCACTGAGCCATCTCCTTGGCCCTGGAGTACAGATTTTTAAAGTAATTGTTAATAATCTAAACTTTGACAGGTTCTGTTATGATTTAACTTTTTTCATTTCTAATTGTATTGATTTGGGTCTTTTATTCTTTCTTTTTTCTTTTTTTTTGTAAGATTGGCTAAAATTTGTCTACTTTGTTCTTTTAAATAGCTAGCTCTTTAATTCATTAAGACAAAAATTGTTTTACTCTCATTTTTTTTTCTTTAGTCTCTATAATTTCCTCCTGTTCCTGGGTAAACAAAACAAAGTCAAAATGGATAACTTCCAGAAATTTTATATTAGATGTAATGCAATCCAAATCAAAATGAAGGGCTGGGGAAATGGCTCAGTAGAATAAGCGCTTCCCTGGCAAGCGCAAGCACCTTAGCTCAATCTCTGGTTCTGCAGCAACAACAACAAAAAAAATCATCAAAATGAATGCCATCAGAACTTCCCACAAAACTAGAGAAAATAATCCTAAAATTTATATGGACTCAGAATGGCAAAAGCAATCTCAGCAATATGAGCAAAGCAGGAGGTATCACAATCCCAGATTTTGAGATATATAACAAAGCCACAGCTATAAAAGTAGCATGGCATTTGTTGACAAAAAAAATAAATAAATAAAGATGTACTTCAGTGGAACAGAATATAGGATTCAGAAACAACCTCAGGGATGTTCAGTTATCTGATCTTTGACAAAGAAACCAAGCACATATACTTGATAAAGGATAGCCTCTTTAATAAATGGGGAAACTGGATACATAGGGGATGGTGGCTCTCCATTGGGATAATTTTATCCTAGCAAAAGAAGCTCTAGTTTTGCTGTTAATCCACCTTCCCCACCCTTGTTAAGATGTTGTAGGTATTTAAGCAGAGACAAAACAAACAAAGAGGTTGGACATGTTTCTGGTATATAAGGACCAGGGAAGCACTTTCAGACACCAGCCAGACATTTAAGATCTGTAACGTGGGAAGGGTCTAATGGGTGGCTTTATTAATAAACTCTTTTTTTTTCCAATTTTTGGTGTGACATGGAAATAATTCTCGCTGCTTCAAGTATACATATGTAGGTGATTGAATCCAGACCCGTATATCTCACCATGTACTATACTAAACCAAAATAGGCTAAAGGTCTAAATGTTAGAACACTAACACTTAATCTGCTAGAAGATAAAATGGTAAAACTCTTAAAGACATAGGCATTAGCAAAGATTTTCTGAACAGAACTTCAGTGGCACAATAAACAACACCAATAATCAGCAAATTGGGTCATATCAAATTAAAAAATCTTACCTCAAAGGAAACAACCAATAGAGTAAAGAGACATCCTATGGGGGATAACTTAAAGGACTAATGCTGAGATATATAAAGACCTCAAAAAATTATACCCCCAAATAGACCTAATTTAAAAAATGAGCAACAGAAATAGATACTTCTCAGAAGTACAGGGGCCAATAAATACATGAAAATTATTTCATTACATAAATGCAAGTTAGAACAACACTAAGATTCCAGCTTACTCTAGAATGAATGGCTATCATCAGGAAATCAAGAGTTGGGAACGGGCGGTGCATCCCTGTAATCCCAGCACTTGAGATGCTGAGGCAGGAGGATCACTGAGTTCAAGGTCAGCCTGAGCTACATAGTGAGTTCAAGGCCAGCCTGTACTACAAAGCAACCTGCACTACAAAGCAAGTCTTTGCCTCAAACAAGCAAACAAACAAACAAATTTTGAAAAAGAAAGAAATCAAATAATAACAAATGTTGATGATGCTGAGGGTTAAGAAGAAACCCTTCAACATTGTTGGGACTGTAAATAGTACAACTACTATGAACTTTGCATGGTGGTTCCTCAAAAAACTAAATGTAGAGATTCCATTCAACTCAGCTATTCCCTTCTAGGTATCTTTCTCAGAGAGTTGAAGTCACATTACAGTAATCCATGAATATCCTTGCTTGTAACAGTATAATTCATAATAACGAAACCTTGGAAGTAGACTATATGTTCACCAACAAATGGATGGATAAAGAAACGGTGATATTTACACACAACAGTCATTTGTAGGAAAATGGATGTGCCTTGAGACCACAGTGTTAAGTGAAATAAATTAGACATACAACTTACGTGAGTCTACAGATAAAAGATTATGCCCTAAAAATTATAAATAGTGCTTGAACAGGGTATTCTGTCTGAATCTTGTACTATAGGTAATCACTAAGAAGATAACAATGTACAATGTATTAATTATTGAAACTTTCCTATTAATCAGTTTTGAAACTGTCTCATTGATACTTGTTTCTCAATAAAATCAAATAATTTTTGTAATTAAAAAATAAAACTTATAAAGAACAGATTATACTGGTTCCCTCATCTGTTTTCTAGATGGTGAGAATTTAAATGTAGCAAACACTGTAATGCAATAAGACTTTTGACAGGTAAGTGTGATTTTTTTAAGTGGGATGGACAGTCACCAGGGCATTCTTCTCGAATGAGCTTCCAGACCCTCATTCTTACATGATCCCCTCCCCAGCATGGACAAAACTTATAAATATGAAAACTAGCACACTTGTAATTATGCTATATTATATAGCAAAAATAGCAATTATCCAGAAGGACCTAATCTAATCCTATGAGCCATTTAAAGGGACAGGATTTTCTTCAGTTTCAGAAGGGAAAATCAGAGTGTGGGAAGGTTTCAGTGTGCTTGGAGGTAAAGGCAGCCAGGTAGAGAGGGATTTGGGGGAAAGCAGTCCTGGCTGACAGCTGAGGAGACAGGGACCTCAGACCTATGACTACAAAGGGCTGATTTCTGCCAGTAACCTGAGTGAGCCTGGAAGTGAATTCTTTCCTAGGGCCTCCAGACAGCAGCCCTGCAGATAGGAGCCAATCCTTCGATTTCATCTCTGGAGACCATAAGCAGAGAACCCCAGCTACACAGTGCCAGCTTTCTGATCTACAAACCATGAGATAATAAGTGGGGCTTTTAAGGGGCCTGATTTGTGATAATTTGTTATGTGGCAATAAAAACTAATATGCTAAAACTGTATTTTTCTCTGTGCGGTTCTATCATTTTTTTGCCATAGTCTTTGAAGCTCTTTTATTAGGTGCAAACGCACTTAGGGGTTGTTACATTCTCCTGACCAGTCTTAATCCCTTTCTCATTATAAGATGACCCTTTTAATGCCTAGTATGTTGGCTTTGATATCTACTTTTTGTAAAATTAATAAAGCTACTCTAGCTTTCTTTCAGCTGGGATTATTGTATATTATTTTCCAACTTTTTCATTTCAGTGTCTTTCTATGTGAAAAACGATTCCTTTTAGACATTCCTTTGCTGTTTAACTCTGTCCACATCTGAAAATAGGATTATATTCTCTATTTTTTTTTTAAGAAAAACTTGTTTTGATGGTTATTGAATTCTAAGTTCAATCCCCGGTTCTGGGAAAAAAAAAAAGAGTTATTGAATTCTAGCTGATGGAGTTTTTCTCTAGTACTTAAAAGATGTTCAGCTATCTTCTTGTTGCTATCATTTCAGATAAGAACCCTACTATCAGACAGCCTGTGAATGTGTTTTTATCCCTGGCTGCTTTTAAGAGCTTTATCACTGGTTTTTCAGAGATTTATTATTATTTGCTTTGGTGTTATTTTTTTTTCAGGTCTAATGTATTTAGGGTTTATTCAATTTGGATCTGTTTCATAGTTTTTTCATCAAATTTGGAAGATTTGTGGCCATTATTTCTTTTCTTTTATGTTTTGTTTTATTTTGTTTTTGAGACATGGTCTTAGTTGTAGCCTGGGCTGGCCTCAAACTCGTGGTAGTCCTTGTGCCTCAGCTTCCCAAATGCTGGGATAACAGGTGTACACCCCCACACATGGCTCATCGTTTCATTTCTTAAAGTGGCAAAATATTCATAAGATAAAATTTACCATTTTAGCCATTTTGAAAAGTGAAGTTCAGTAACATTTGTTAAATTCACTTTGTTGGGACTGGGGAGATAGCTCAGCCATCTAAGCGCCCGCCTGGCAAGAGTAAGGACCTGGGTTCCATCTCCAGTCTCACATACCCTGCTGACCACTGAAACCAGGCGGGTGGTGAACGCCTGTAATCCCAGTGCTGGGGAGGCTGGGAGCAGGGGGATCACTGAGACCTCAAACTGCTTAGTGAGACCTGGTACCAAATGAATGAATAAATCAAAGATTTAAAAATTTAAATTCACTTTGTCATGTGGCCCTCACCTGCGCCCATCTCCCAGACAGGATCCTCATCCTCCCGATATTCCTTAAGCAGCAACTTCCCACTCCTTGCTCTCTTCAGCCCTGGCAAGCATTCTGTTTTTGTGAACTGGCTGTGGTTGCTGAGACTATTTTCTTTCTCAACCCTTATCTCCTCTCTTCCTGGGACTCTAACTGGATGAGATTAAGCAGCTCCATGTTATGAGATCTGTCTCTGTGCGAACCCCTCTGCTCTCTGTCACTTAGTCTTGTGAAATCCAGCCTCTGCTCTCCCTAGGAGGAGGTGTGGGCCAAGTCGGTGAGGCTTCATCCTGTGTGTCTCCCAGACAGTAGCTGAGGCAATGGGGGGGCTGTCTTTGTTTCCTGTCTGCTGGAGCTGACTGTCCTCTGTTGCCTGTGTCCTACCTGAAAACCACTGAGCTATTTTTCCTCTAGTTTTTAAATTAATTAATCCTTAACATATCTAATCCTCATTGTCACATCTTGGTCAAAACTTGTATTTTCCTAACTTTTAACTTTGTATTTTTATTTATTAATCTTCAGTGTTTTCCATTTTCTCCTAAAATCCTATAAGGATATATATTTCCAAGTACATATTCCTTAAATTGCTTTCTAAAATTTTCATGTATTATTGTTGTTATTCAACTTTTATTATTTTCTAATTTCCAGTTTGAATATATCTATATCTATATCTATATCTATATCTATATATATATATATATAATTAAACTCTTAAACTCAGGTTCTTGTGCTTGCCAGGTAAGTGCTTGGACCACTGAGCTATCTCCCCAGCCCTTGATTTATATTGGATATACACTTTATTTACAGTTGTGTTGTTAAGTTTCCAAACTATTCTTTGCCTGTTTTGTTTTGTTACATTGTGGCCAGGCTATGTGGTCTATATCAAAAGTTGGCAAGATTTTCTGTAATGAGGACATAATTTTCTGCAGCTACCATTTGTTTCTGCCACTGGCAATGCAGAAGCAGCCATAGACAGAAGTAAATAAGAGTAGCTTCTTCCAATAAAATTTTATTTATGAAAACAAATAGTGAGCTGGACTTGACCCAAATATCATAATTTACTTAGCTTTTTTTCTAAATGATACTATTTCATTGAAATTTGTTAAGTGACGTTCTTTCAATTCTCTCTCTCTCTCTCTCTCTCTCTCTCTTTCTTTCTTTCTTTCTGTTTTTTGTTTTGTTTTTTTGGTGGTACCAGGGATTGAACTCAGGACCTTGCATTTGCCAGGCAAGCACTTATTCCACTGAGCTATCTCCCCAGCCTGACGTTCTTTTCTAAAACAATATGCATGCTGCAGAATCCAAGGTCTATATCCTCATTAGTAATCTTCTAATTTAGTGTTATTTAATTTATTATCTACTGATTTTTAGTTTCCATTAATTACTGAGAAAGATGTGTTAAAATATTTCATTATGATAATGGTTGTGTGTATATTTCTTACAATTTTATCCATTTTTACTTTTGGGTATACTCTATATTTTGATTTGCTCTTATTAGGTATGTATCATTCTTATAAATGAAACTTTTTATAATATAATTTTTTTTTGAGGACTGTGAGGCAAAAAGCACAGTTAACTTTAAAGTAAAAGGTTTCCACTGTTATCAGTATAGTCTCAGAGTGTTGAAGCTGGTTGATTCCAGTGAGATCTGACTGTTGAGTATTCAGAACTTTAATGAAATGCTTGTCAAGCCATTGATAACTTCAAGTGAAACATGATTAGAGAAATCACATCAGAGAATTTTGCAAATATTATAGATCAAGGCTTTTTTTTCCTCTTGTGAAAGCCATTTGATGGAATCTAATCTACTTTTCAAGGCTTTTATTTAATTTTTCTCTTTAAATTAAGTGCTATTAATATATGAGTATAAATACAGAAAAGCATTCAATCGTAACTGCTCAGTTCAACTACTTTACAAAAACATAAGATATTCATGTAGCTAGTGTGTAGGTAAAGAAAGAGTGTGACTAGCCCTCCAGGAGACCATTCTATCATTTAACCTCTGTCTTTTCTTCTAACACCATAGATATATTGTGAACTATATATAAATGGAATTGTGTGAACTCATTTGTGTTTGGCACCCTTGTCTGATATTGTGTTTATGAGAATGATACATGGTTTTATACTTGCTGTAATTTGTTTACCTGATTCATTTGAAAGATCCCACATCTTATTCATTGTATTATTGACAGTTGGGCTATTTCTAACTTTTGAATGTTTTGAATCCAATTGTGGTGAATGCTTTCCTTCATATCTTTTGATAAGCCTATCTATGAAATTCTGTTGAGTACTATAGAACTCCTATTGTGGGGCTGGGTAGATAGTTCAGTGGCAAAAGCGCCTGCCTGGCAAGCAAAAGGTCCTGAATTCTATCCCTGGTACCCCCTTCCCACCCTCCCCAAGAAAAAAAAAGAAAAGAAAAAATTCTGTTGACTACTATAAAAATATAATTTTTTAAACTTTTCTTTTTCCTATGGTACTGGGGATAGAAACTCGGTCCTCATGCAGGCTAGGAAAGTGCTCTCCCACTGGACTCTACCTCCTGTCCTAAAGATTAAGCTTTGGAGCCTGAAGATAAGATCTACAAGTCTCAGTCTTAGTAGCGCTATTTTTCCAAAGTGGTTTACCAAGTTCATACTCCCTGCAGGAATAAATGAGTGTCCCCATTTCTCCACATCCTCACTAATAAGTAGTTGCAATTTATTTTTAATTTCATTTACTACTACAGTGTTTACTAGTACAATTTCCATTTATTTCGAATGTGTTTGGAAGTTGAAATATATACAGAAACCAAAGATAGCCTGTGTAGGAGAGTCAAGAAAAACTTGCAACTCTTTAAGAGTTGTACAATACACTTTCCACTTCCAGCTTTAACATAAATCAATAAGTTTAATTTTTTTTTTCTTTTTGCAGAACCAGGGATTGAACTCAGACCCTTGCGCTTGCCATGGAAGCGCTTATTCCACTGAGCCATCTCCCTGGCCCCAACAAGTTTAATTTTTATAACAATCATAGGACTACGAAGGAGCTCATTATTATTCTCCTATGAAACAGAAAGCTCAGAGTATGCATGATGCCCAGAGGTCTCTGCTGTGCAGACACATTTAGGCTAAAGCCTAGATCTTCTGAGCGGAATTCATGTGGGCTTTCCACCTCCTGTGACTAGTCATGCTAGTGGGCTCAGGAAGGGTAGTGCATGCAAGCTTTACTCTGCTATTTGATCTATGACTAGTGATAAAATGAATTATACCATGAATATTTATTTATACATTGACAGATAATATTTGGGTAGGATACAAAGATGACATCTCAGTGACCACCAGCCATGTGCACCCTGCAGCCTGCCTTTTAAACTTTTTTTGTTTGTTTTAACATTTTTTAACAGAGAGAAAAGGCAGGATGTGGGTGGGACCCATCTGTTAGAACCTTAGATGACTAATACAGATTAGGACTACTCCATCTCCTCATATCTTTTTAACAGCGTCACCGGCATACCATGACATATCTATGTCACAAGCCCAGTAGACATAGATAGGCATATACAGTGATCACAGGAAAATTCCAATAGAGAAATGGATTTAGAATTATGCCTTTTATAAATTCCACAGAATTCATTTAACAAATACTGTGCTTGAATGTTACTATGTACTTGGCCCTGCTATAGAAATTGGGATGTAGCACAAAGTCAGATGACCCAAGTCCTATACTTTGGAGCTTAGTGAGAGAAAATAGAAGGCAATGTGGATGGGGGGGATCAAATAGATTTGTCCTAAAGCAGGCAAACTGTCAGAATGAAGACTAGCAGAAGACCTGGACAGTAGTAGCTAACAGATTGATGACAACAAGCATATTAATCGAGATGATATAGCTAAAGAGTAAGGCCTCTTCTTAACAGGTCAGTCTCATTAAAAATAGCCCTGTTGTTGAACGGAATACAAAGTGTCTGCCACTGAGTGGTAAGAATTTTCTGTCTCATGAAATTGCACATATTCCTGTCAGATTAGTGGCTCCTAAACCGAGGCAGACAAACAAGATATTTCATGAGCACTGGGATGAATATTTTTCTCTTAAAAAGAATGGTGGTGGGAAGTTCTTATGTCTTTCACCAAGTTCCTCAAAAGCAGATACTGAGACAAGGACATGTGTTAGGGAAGTACCCCAGGGAGGAGGGTACAGAGGAAGGGAGGGTAGGACAGGGACAGTTGAGAGCCAAAGCAGTTTTGCCGAGGGCAGCTTTAGCCTGACCTTCCAGGGGAACTCTGATGAATTAAGCGAGCCAAGGTGAGCAAGCTGTGCTTCACTCTCCCACCTTGCTTAGGTGCCATCCCCCAGGCGCACGTGTCCAGGTAGCGGACAGGAGTACTGTGGGCCAAGTGATTCCAGGAACTCCAGGGCACTTGAGCAAAAAAGTCACCACATTAGCTGTTGGAGCACCTGAAAATGTTTAAAAAAAAAAAAAAAGTGTTTTTCAAAAAATAGAACATCATCCCCACCTCCTGCAAATATTATTAGAAAAAAATGTAATTAGCACATCAAGACTAAATTTAACTTTTGAGTCATTTTTAAAGAACAGTAATACTGTTATCAATGACATGTAGCTAAATTACAAATTATTACATTTGTATAAAAATGACGGGTGCTCAGTACATACTGTTTTGCATACTTATTGTTAATTCACCCTGCCGTATGGTAATGATTTGGTGTCGGACACTTTGGTTTTTGACATTCTCAGTGTCTTTATACTGTGCCAAGACAGTGCTAAGTCTTCCTACCCTCACAAACTTTTCAATACTTTGTGCATCCTGCAAATATTTTACACTTTCGCATTACATAATTTTTTTTTTTTAATTTGATAATCCTTCCCTAATGGCTCTGGGAAGATTTTAGTCCAAGTTCTTACTCATCTCTGCATTTTTAGAGTCTGGCACGATGCTTAATTAATGGGAGGTACTCAGTACATGTTTATTGACTAGATGAGCACAGAAACTCTGAGGGCCTGTGAAAATTCTGGGAGAGAAATGTCATCTTCAGTATAAATTTTGTATCTTTTATTAATTAGGCAAAAGCAATTAGGATATAAGCTCCCTGTAGCATGCCAATGAAAGTATTGAGCCTCATCAGACACCTTCTATGTTGGCACAGAAGGCTTCTCACCTGAAAATGGAAATTTAAAACTTTGCTTGAGAGAGCTTTCTTGATTAAGAGCACTTGATTAAAAAGAGCTCATTAATGAAAAACAATACTATTTTTATAAGGACTAAGCTGCTTTTATCTTGCCCTGGTTTCGTTTTACGCTTCAGCGACCAGCACCTTTTGGCAGTCGGGGCTCCTCACGCTGCCAAATGCAGTCTCCGTGACTCTGGTTGCGCCTTCCTTGACGTCACTCTGGAACAGGTCACCAGCTAATTAGCTGCAGAAGCTGGTCGCCATGACTGTCTGCAAGCTCTGGGCAGCGCAGCCTGGAGGAATCAGGTTGATTTTACAAGCCCACTGCTTCTTTTTTATTGCTGGCACAGAAATGCTCCTTGAAACTTTGAAACTCGAGGCAATTATCTTGGAATGTACCTGCGTAGGTGACCTACGATGCTCCGGAAAGCAGAGAGAACTTGGTTGGATAGGATGACTTCTTTTGGCTTTTTCTCTAGAAAAGACAAGTAAAGAGTTTTCCGTTCCTCAGATTCTGGTTTCTCCTTCTCCAACTCTGGTGTTCCCACAGCGCGTCTGCCGTTCTTCCAAATCCTGCATACTGTTTGTTTCCTTACCCAAGTGGACTCTGTCTTCTAGGAACATCTTTATCCATAAATAGCACCTGCGTTCTCGCCCCTCGGTTCCCACTTCCACCCTCATCCTGCTTGATTGTCTTATCTTTAAAAAAAAAAAAAAAAA
>NDGN011366068.1:502-10903 GCA_002564285.1 Tympanoctomys barrerae | reverse complement strand
CGGGGATTGAACTCAGGCCCTTGTGCTTGCCAGGCGAGCACTTATTCTACTGAGCCATCTCCCAGCCCTCTTAATTTTTATTGAAATGTATAATTATACATTTATTTTATAATGGAGGAGGAGTCTTACATAGGGATTTTACTGATTAGAATGTCTTACAGTTCTTACATGAAACATGCCCAGAATGCATTTCTTCAGTTTCCAGTCCAGGGCTTGCTTTATTTGGTTCTGTTTTTGAGCAGCATCAAAACTTAAAGACACTGTCAAAAGAAACGAAAAAAACAAAACAAAACAAAACAAAACCCAAACAAAGAAAACTAAGTGTCTTTAGTTTCTGCTTCAACCCTAATCTTTTATAGATTTTTTCTTTTTCTTTTTTTTTTTTTTTTTTTTTTTGGTCTTTTTCAGACAGGGTCTCACTGTGCAGTTCAGCCTGGCCTTGAGCTCACTTTGTAGCCCAAGCTGGTCTCGAACTCACAACAGTCATCCTCCCTCCTCGTCCTCCTGAGGGCTGGGATCAGTGGTGTGCGCCACCACACCTGGCTACAGTTGTTTTCTATAAAACCCGCACTGAACTCTCCGTGTGTGTCTGTGCCCATTTGTGAGTCACTGCCGAGCACTCGGCTCAGCGTTGGCTGCAACGGCAAGCCTCCCTTCTTTTCAGTCACGCATCACGCGTAGACGTGACTTGCACAGGCCCAGCTGCGGGCTGCCCCGCGCATACAGATGGGGGGGCAAGCACGGCTCACTCCCAGCACACACACACACACACACACACACACACAAACACACACACCAGCCTGCGAAGGGTCTGGAGAGGCAGCGCTCTGCACAGGCCCGGCTCCCTGATGCTCCACAGACGGCACGGAGCGTTTGGGCTCTTGCAAGGGGACAGAGAAATGCCTAGCAATTCTGTTCCCTTGAATTTCATTTCTCCAAAGTCCCCTGGCTGCAGAGCCACTGCCACTGTTAGTGGTCATTTTACAATCTATCTCAGTTTATCTCTCTCTCTCAGGTCCATAGTAACTTCCCAAATTCACAGTACACAACACACTTTCCCAAAAAGGTGACTTCTGCCTTCCTGATCAGACCCGCCCACAGTCAAGGGAGGACTCATTCAGGTTGCTAACAGCTTTGGGGTCCAGCTGGGCAACACTGGGGACGTGACGAAAGGAGATCGGCACAAACATGCTTTGTGTAAGATTTCCTAGGAGAAACCCCACCAGCCCAGGGAGGCAGTTCACAGCATCTCTCCTCAGCCAACTTGAAGTGGACACAGAAGTCCGCCACATGGCCATGCGCTGGTCTGCAGGGCAGGCTTCGGGGTGTGCTCTCTCAGCACTGCCGCGTCCCATTGGCGTGTGTGGCCACCAGAAGGCATCTAAAGAGAGAGAGCATTACCTGCTCTTGTGTTTTGTAAGATACCTGGTCACGTGCAAACTGCTCGTGGCCCTTAAGACTTGGCACGTCACACGCACAAACCACCCAACGCACGTGCCCCAGCCCCGACTGCGGAGGACCTAGGCGTCCAGGGGCCTTACGAGAAGAATGCAGGTGTTCTCTTCCTTCGGGGACTATGAAGTGACCCCAGTGACACGATTTCTCAGTCTTTGTTTCTGTACTGCATCCCTGAAGGCCTGAACTTAGGAGCTTCGCCAGCAACCTGCTTGCCGCCAGGCCAGCGGTCCCTTTTGTCTTCAGAAGACCAGAATTTGGAGGTGAGAGGTCACCAGGAAACGCCTGCGTCTTCTCTGGCCTGGAGCACTGAGAGCCTGCGGGGCGGGGCCGCCATGTTTCTTGGGTTACGAGAGTGGAACAACTTACTGGGTGTGTCAAGTGCTGGGGATTTGGGATAATTTTCACTTTTTCCCCCCTTAATTCTGGCAATAATAACACTTTACCTTCATTTCTTATTTTAAATGAATTTTGGGCAAATTCTGTGTAATAATAAATGTACAATTTGGAAAAGTCAGTGAAGTTAAGCGATTTATGGAAAAGGGAAACAGCGTACCTCAGTCGCCAACCCTGAACCCACTTAGCTTTAGGGTTGAATTCCTTAGCAATTCACTTAGCAATTCCTAGAGCTGACAAAGTAAATTATTCCACATTCTGTGGCCTAAAATAATGGGAACTTATCATATCCAATTTCTGAACATTAAAAGCCCCAAGTCGAGGCATCAACAACAGGCTTAGTTACTCCGGGTGCCCCAAGCGCACGTCTACCCGACGCCTCCGGCTCCCACAGGCGACCGGCAGTGCTTGGGCTTCTCTCCACGTGGCTTTCTGTGGCTGGGGCTCCTTCCCTTCCTTGGGGAGGTTTTGTCATTGAACGTAGGGCCACCTAATCCAGGATGATCTCATCTTGAGATCCTTAATTTAATTACATCTCCAAAACCCCTGTCTTTTGAGAGGAAACATGATCTTCAGCCCACTGGAAGGGCTACATAATGAAGCCCACGTGGTGCGCCTCCTCAGCTCTGTGCCCAGCGGTGGCTTTCTAAATGAGTCATTTGTAAAGCTGCAGTGGAACAAGATGGCCGGGTCTGCAGTGAGGCGACGCTGAAGAACGCACTTGCCTTGACTTTTCTAGGACGACTGCACTCAGAACAGGAAGGGGTTGTTCAAGCTGCTGCCTGTCAGCCTTGACCCCTGGGTCAGCCTACAAAGTGCATCTACAGTGTGTGCTGGGCCTCGCCAAGGGGAATGGATAGGAAATGAACTGGTAGTGTGTGGACAGTTATTTGTGGAAGAATGTTTGGCCTCAGGCCTTTTAATTAAGGTCATATAATTGGATCTCTTTCAAAGGGATAAAAGGGCTTTCTTAGAAAAGGCAATTTTTGGTAATCTTAGAAATGAATTCCATCCTCACGAAACCCTGTAGTGCAAACGTATTCCCCGCCCCACCCCACTCCACCTGACTCCAAGCCTCAAATCCTTGTCAAGACAAGCAGAGAGATCGCAGTGCTAACACTCTCCCGCTGTTCCATTTCTTGCGTTCTGGTGGAAGGCCTCGAGGCTTGCCGGAAGAAAGAATCTAAAGTAAGATGAAAGCAAGCCATGACTTCATGAGCGTCATTATCGTGTTAGTGGTCAGCGGCTGGACAGTGGCGACGCGCGTGAAGTCTGATGCTGAGCGCACTCCCTGTCCCGTCGGGTGAGCCTCGCAGCTGCCCATGAGGCAGACACCATCATCCATGGCATTTGAGCTGCACCTTTGCTGGTTCTACTTTCTGACAAAAGAACCTAAAGACCATTTACTTAAACCCCATAAATCTCTACATGGTAGGGAAAGAGGCAAGAATAAATCAAAGTTCAAGAGAAGCAGGCTGTCCGATCTAAACTCCTCAGCCCTCAGCACTAGTACCTACGGCTTGAGTGGCTGTGCTGTCAACAGGCTGTGTGGCTGGGTCACGTGGTGTATGGTGCGTTTGTGTGGGCACTGAACCCCGAGATCTCTGACCCTAAAGATCTGCGCTCCTCCCCACCTGCTATATGACGGCACAGAGGGCGGCTCAGGAGTCCACACCAATGGCCTTCATACCATAGCAGACCTTAGAGTCACCTGGGGCTGCCCCCATGCCCTACCACTTGCCCATTGGTCAGTTTCAGTGGGAGTTTAGAATCAGACACTTCCTGGGTGGGAATGGCCTGGAACTGCAAGTTGAAAACAATGGGCCTTGCTCATTGTGTTCCTCATGGAGACCTCTCCCAGGTGGCCAGCACCTTGCACCTCAGAGGTGTGTACCTACGCCCCCACCCCGGCTGCACAACTTGTACCCAGAACCGCCCCCAGCACCCAGCCACCTCTGTCCTCCCAGCCACCCTCTGTCCTCCCAGCTCTCCCTGTCCTTCCAGCTGTCCCTCTGCCCTCCCAGCGTTCTTCTGCCCTCCCAGCTGTCCCTCTGTCCTCCCAGCCGTCCCTCTGTCCTTCCAGCTGTCCCTCTGCCCTCCCAGCGTTCCTCTGCCCTCCCAGCTGTCCCTCTGTCCTCCCAGCTGTCCCTCTGTCCTCCCAGCCATTCCCTATTCTCCTACCCACCCTCTGTCCTCCCAGCTGCCTTCTGTCCTCCATGACTGTCCAGAGCCACAGGTGCTGCCAGCTCCCATGCCTGTCTTCTCTCTTTCATTCTTCATGTTGTTTGTCATCACTTGACATTATATTGTATTCTAATGGATCATTTGCTTTTCACTCTGCCCTAGGGTTAATTCATGCAAGAATATAAACTCGTGTAATGATGTTTTGTTCTACACCTCTTCTGTTCAATTCCCCATGACCCAGAAAAATACTTGACATCTGGAAAACTCCTCACAGAATTTATCAATGGAATGCATAAATGCATGCATGTCATGAAACTCAGAAGTTATCAAAGATTGTGAATTTGTAAACTGTCAACGGATAAACTGAGAGAATTATTTGGATTACCTGTGATGCACAGAGGCCTAATTTTTCTTTTTAATATGAAAACAGTTCTAATGAGAAAAATGGGCACATAACAACTCAGCAGAAAGAATCTCCGCAGGTAGCGGTGCAAGAAGACGTCATTTGTTTTCCTAATGAAAGTCTCCATTCCTAGCCTCTCTGTTCATCTGTGAGGCTGTCCTACGTGCTGTCAGACGACGTGCTGTGTGGCGTGACAGACTGCGTTCAACGGACTCCACCACCTCTTCTTGGAGAAATTCTGAGAGGGAATACATGCGCTTGTGTTCTGGCTCAGCCTGGCTCGTTTCTGTCACAAATGAAAAACCTGTTCCTTAGGATTCGGAATGGCCCACGGGTGCAACAAGACGGGCAGTCGACAGCACATTCCAAGAGGTAAGAAAAAGCCACAGAACTGCCGCAGGTACTCTACCCCAAGAGCCAGCGCTCTGTCAAGAGACCATGCAGCTGGGACCCATGGGTGCTTTTCTGTTTGTCTTGCCATTAGACTTGATGGGGCCAACCCACTGCCCGTGTGGGGCCGGAGCCGGGGCCTTCTGTAGTCCAGAGACAGAACGATGTCGGCCCTGCCTCCATGCCAGCGGCAGCCCCTGCACAGGACTAGAATCGAGCTGACTGGAGGCTGCTTCTCGCCAGGTGGCCCCTTTCAGACACCTCAGTGGACGCATCACACCAGCCCATCTGGCAGGAGTTTCACCTGAGTCGCCCACCCCAAGAGGCGCATCAGCTCAGGCCCACACGCTACATCCACCGTCATCGCAGCGGCCCTCACGTGGGCCCTGAGCACGGAGGACTGTCCAGCCCGGGCCGCACATTTCTATTTGGGCCCATAGTCCAAAGGCCCAAATTAAACCCTCTGCTCCTGGTCAGGGAATTTGTCATCTTGAGCCCAGAGACCTGGTTCAAATTCTAACTCCGCAGCTTGTTGGCTGCGTGAAGTTGGGCTTGTTACTGAGCCTATTTCCCCAAATTTAAAGGTGGAAGATGCAGGCTACGCCTGGCAAATCTGTCTTGAGTCCAACAGATGCAGTCGCGCAAGGCCAAGTGCATGGGAGGGCCTCAAGAGTCTTCCCTGCATGGCTCCTCCCAGCCAGGGAGGACGTGGCTGCCGCGTGACTTGGCCCCACACAGCTCTCCCTGTCAGGCAGCGACTTTATTCCAGTCTAGCATTCACAGCCTCTTCGCTGTCGTGAGCACCATGCAGCTCTCTGTTCTGGTTCAGATCAGCACTTAGAGAGGCAGACGTCTCCAGGGGCCAGCCAGTCCCACGAATGAGCTAGGCTGGCTGGGTAGGTCCATGGGGAATGGAGAGGCCTGAACAGCTCAGCACACAGGTGTCTTTGTATGAGAGCAGCGGGACAGCACCTGAGGGAAAGGCCCCGGGCGCAGGTCTGCACCCCCGATCACGCCACTGGAACCCCCAGACACACCCAGAGGTGTGCCCACCAGTCCCCAAGGGGCTCCCAGGCCGCAGTGGACATTAAAGTCCTCTGTCACATCCATCTGAAAGGAGAGAAGAGACAGAACTCCGGAGTGGCTGAACAGTCGCAGTCTCTCAGAGAAAGCCTGAGTCAGAGTTGTTAACAAGTTCTGTTGACAATATTGACAACTAACTCAAAATGTAAATCCTGTGCAGTGCTACAGAGATCTGCACACAGGCCAGACCAGGAGCTTCCTAGGTGTCGACAGAGGTCCAGCCTCTCTGGGTCTCTGGAGAGGGCGCTGCTTCTTGAGGACATGACCCTGCAAGGGGGCGGGGGCGCTCACCACGACACAAGAGCCGCCAGCTTACCACGCAGCCAGGCCACAGCACCGCCTCTGGGCTGTGTAGTTCCCTCCGGACAGGGTTTCCATGGCTGAACGGGAGGACACAGGGCAACCAGAGGCTGTTCTGTTGTCCACTGACGCCAGAGACTGGGATGAGTCTTCCTCCTTTGCAAACTGTTGCTTTGTTTTGTTTAGGGTGCCGTGGGTATTGAACTCAAAGCCTTCAGACTGAACCATATCCCCAGGCCTTCTTTATTCTGTACTGTGAGACAAAAATCTCTTTAAATCAAATGGCCTCTGGCTTTAAACTCCCACTCTTCCTCTCAGTCTCCCAGAGTGCCAGGACTATAGGCCTGTGCCATGGCCCAGCTTCAAATGGGGCTTCGTGGACATTGCAGGCAGCAACCCCTGAAGCAGATGGGTCATGAGTATAGGGTTCAACTCCGCCAGGCTCCACTTCACCTGAAGTGTATCTGGCATGCAGTGAGGGTGACAGGAACCCACCAATCCTACTCTCTCTGGAGCTTGGTCCTCGAGATGAGAACCACCATTCCCACTTAACCAATGAGAGCCTTGGGCTCATAGTGGGGAAGTCTTTTTATCTACCATACAATCTACAGTTGTTAGTGTTTTCCGAGGTACTTATTCATGGCAGGGCTAAAGGATAATCCTTGAGCTTTCCAAACCAAGAGACCACAAAATCACATATGTATTAGGCTCACCCTCTCCTACCAGCCTTAGCTACAAAGGCATCAGGGTGCACAGCAATCTTTCAACAGAACACAGGCCTTAGGTTCAGGATGACAGACAAATAAAATGTATTCTGGGAAAAATAAGATGGGGACATCGGAGCTGTTCCCTCACCCTTCATCAAACATGTCACTGGGTTGAACTAATGGAGAGTGATTAACCAGGGTGTTCAACAGGCCGAGGTGCTTCAGTCCTGCAGCCCACAGGGCACCCAAATATGCTCATATTTTAAAGAAGTGAGGTGGGGCTTTGGCACCATCTTTTCCAAGAATAATTTTAGCCAGAGCTCTAAAATGCTTCCGTTTTGGCCTCCTCTGACCTAGCAATTCCAACTATGGCACCGGAACATAAAAGTGGGGTGCACCCCGGCTTGTTACAACATAAGAAAAGTGACTATCTGCCAGTCACAATAAGAAACACAGAAAGCCACCACTGTGGCCACAAAGTGAACAACGTTTGCCTCTATAATGATCCAGATGATGAATGCTAAAAGCTAATAAATGTACTTGCCACTTTGGCGCTCTGCATAATCACATGGAAATATGTGTGAAAGGCTTTGTACCTACGGAAGAAAGCAAGCTGCAGGGCAATACCTAAAACGTGCATTTTTTAAAGTACATCAGTAACTAATAACTTGACTACAATTAGGAAATAATTGGTAGGCCGTAAACAACACATGTCTCTGACTCAGGAATGAGCACACTAGCTCTGGAAGCAGGATTGGGAGGATTTCTCCACTAAGGCATGGATACGCTGTATGCGCGTGCATGTGCGGAGTTCTCCTGTCTTTAGTAATACCTGCTGCAGAATCAGGGCAATAGTAATGTAGATATATTGGGATCATCTGATACATGTTTTCAAGAGACAAACCCTGTTGCTGTTTTTAGACTTCTATCAGAAGTTATGCAAATGTCAAATGTAAATTACATAGGTCAGTGACGGGCAACCTTCACAGCTGGCCTTGAGGTTCCAGTCAGCAGGAGCTGGTCTCTGTCTCTGCCTCTGCCTCTGTCTGGGTCACTGTCTCTGTTTCTATCAGTCTCTTTCACACACACACACACACACACACACACACACACACACACACACTTTCCTAGTCTTTCCTTTTCTTGGCATGTCTGTTGACTAAGACAAGAGTGTTTTTCTACCTAGACAAAATAATCAGTGGGAACCCACTTTCCGGCCAAATTACATCCACCAAAGAGAACCATGCTGGCATCACCCGGCCACAAACATCAATCCCAAGAGTCGGCGGGGCAAGAGCTTTCAGCACACAGACCAGGCGGCCTGGCTGGCACTGCCTCTGGAGCAAGAGTGGCCCAGCCAAAGGATGTGCCAGGCTGGAAGCCACCATCCAGACACAGCTACGCAGCAGAATCCAAGCGACCCCACAGAGCCAGCCCAGCGCGGGCCTCTGTGTCGCCGCTGCTAAGTGTGACTGGCGAGTGAGCTCTGAGGGCCTCCGGCTAGGGCCCGAGTGCAACCTGCACTTATCAGTAAAGCTGAGCCATTCGGGGGTTACAGGGGCTTGGAAGCACTGGAGTTTATTGATCTGGTCGTGCAAGCTCTTCTCCATTGGCCCTTTAGCAATGACTCTGGTCTGTCCCCGGTTCTCTGGTTGCGTTTGATGCCAACACCATCATCATCTAGCCGAAGGGAGGCTTACCCTAGCCCTAACTCCAAAAGACTCTCAGACTCCTTCATTCTAACCAAGAGAGCCAGGCGCGCTTGTGTGTGGCGGCGCAGACCAGGGCCTGGCACCCGAGTCCTGTACAGAGCCAGACACTAAATAGCCTGGGCCTGTGGGCCACACAGTGCACAGACAACAAAGGCCAGGTAAGATGCCAATGAACAGCCTGACCTTGCTCAGCCACTCTGCATTGGCGGGCACTGAAATTTGAATTTTTTTCTCATTTTCATGCTGTGCAATACTACTTTCCCTGAAATGTGTCCACAGCTCTTTAAAAGTATAAAAGCCACCATTGGCTCTTGGCCCACATAGAGCAGGTGAAGGCAGGACCGGGTCGGCAGAACCTGCAGTGCACAGGGCAGCCCCCATGTCCCTGGTCCTCATAAGGACACAGGGTCCCAGCTCGCCGAGCTCCAGGACTGCTGTCTAAATGGGAACAAGATAGCGCAGTAACTCATATGCAAATAAAATTTGGGAAGTTCTGCCCAGAAAAGGCCTTTGAAGCCAGCTGGGCAGTACCCAGCCATCCCAGCACACTGACACAGGCCAATCGGAAGTCTGAGCACAGCCTGGGCAAGTTCGCAAGTCCCAGTCTCAAAATTAAAAAACAAAAAATAAGCAAATAGGGGCTGCTTCAGGCTAGGGATGCAGTCTGGTGTGAAGGCTCTAGATTCGAAGTCCAGTGCCCCAACAACAAAAGTAAAGAAAGGAAAGGCGTCTGAAGTCTGAGCAGGCTGGAGCACCGCTGGCCCGCAGGCTGTGCGGCCTTAGGTACCCTGCTGAACTCTGAGACTATTTCCCCACCATCTACTGCGAGTGCTGATGAGCACACCCACCTGCAAGGGCTGCTGTGAGAGTCAGAGAAGGCTACGCACCCGGCGGGCGTTCTCAGAGCTCTGGAGTGGCAGCCAGCATTAGAGAAGCTCACTGCTGCTAAAACCTCTTGGGAGATAAGAACGGTCCCTTAGAACCTTGAGCTCGCTCCCTTCTGGTACCGGATGAGTCACCTAAATGTTAGGGAGGCCCTTGAGCCACCTGGACCACTCGCTGGAGGGGAGGGCGAGCCAGCACCAGGCCTTCTGAAAAGGCCCCGCTGGCATGCTGCCTGTAGCTGGCATGTGGGATTGGATGTCTTCTGAGGTCTCACGAAAGGCTAGAAACCTGACTTTAATCTTAGAAATACTCCCTAATTTACCATACAGATGAGGAAAACGAATCTGCAGGCCGCATGCAACCCAAGGCCTCTGGTGTGTGGCCGCCGCTTCAGGCTCATGAACCAGAAAGAAAGGCCCGGCCTTTGGAGCCGGATCCCATTTCCGTTCTGCCAGGTCACCAGACTAGTGACTCTGGCCACGCTACTCAGGGTGGAAAGCATCGGTTTCCTCACCTGGCGAATGATCCCATCTGTCCACAGCTTGGTGACCGTAGGCTAAAAGTATCTGCTGACCCGGGCCCCGACACCTGACACAGTGGCCCTTGCTGTCACTGCCGACGTTGCGTGGTGTGGCTGCTCCTGCGTGCATCAGTTCCTGGCACGCAGAAGGGAGGTCTGTGCCCTGCCAGTGGCTCTCTCCCGCTCAGACTGGTTCCGAAGAAGCCAGCCCACCCTGCCCCGCACAGGGCCTCTGCAGCGAGATGGTGCCCGAGGCCGTGGTCCCTGCAGGTGCCTTGCTCTGCCGCTGCTGAACATCTCTGCAACCTGGAAGGGGGCCTTGTCCCAAGGCCTCTGTGAGGTGATGTTTCTCCCCGGCTGGGCCAA